>MCGO01000171.1:0-81528 GCA_002104985.1 Rhizoclosmatium globosum | reverse complement strand
AACATTCAACAAACGGAAGTTGCGGCACAACTTCCATCGGAACAGACCACGATCGATCTGGTCCAGGAGCTGCAGGCTTCACATCATGTTTCACAACATGTGCATGAACAGGTCTCTTTCCAAACCGTTCCCGCTCATCTTGCTTCTTCCTCTTCCCATCTTTTTGTTTCCTCTTTGGATCGTCCAACGCTTTCTTGAGCGGGTACAGTTCTTCTTCTCTAAACACCCTCCAAACATCTTGACTTGTACATCCATGGACTTCAAGGTTCCCGGACTCAAGAGGCGTTCCATAAACACGGACAATGTGAGACCGCGAGAAGGGTGGAATCACGGTCGAAATGGGTTTTGGTTTGAAGTTGATTCCGGTTGTGGTGAGTGTGACGCTTTTCAGGTCAAGCTCAAAAGCAAAAGGGTTTGCGAAAACGAGGTCGACGTATGCGAGTTCATTGACGACGAGGGTAACTTTTTTCTTTTTACCCTTTTCCGCGGTTGGGTTGTAGAGGAACAATTCTTTGGGTGTTGCCTTTGAGTCGCGTCCACTTTGGAGCCATGACATTGGGTGTGTGAGTGGGACTAGACGTTGTGGTTGTCTTGAACAAGAACACGCGTTAAATGCACCAATAAGTGTAAACCGCTACTCACCCAACAATTTCCATCTTTCGCAAGACAGGAATTCCAGCAACACCTCCAGCAACCCCACGAACCATCACAGGCAACATAGTCGCATCTTCACTGCTACCTCCAACCCGATCAATTCGCCGTGGTGAATCTCCACTCACAGGTGAAAGCATCTCTGGCTGATTCCTATGCGCCGAGACAGCAAGAGTCTTCAAAATAACAGCTTCCAAGCGATCCGCGAGATCGTGTTGATCAGATGGTGGCAGGTGGCGTTTAACCGCCTCAAAAGACGAATGATGAAGTAAATAGTGTACGGATGGTCTGTTCACAAAAGTGTAAGAAACATTGAAGAAGGGATGCAAAAATCATACCGTCAACCGCCTCAGCAACGTGAATACATTCTTTCAACACTTGAATCTGCAAAACAGGCCATCCATATCGAATACGAGAACCTCCAATTCGCGTAGGCACTAAATCAGACTGGAGGGGCACACTACTATTCACAACAGCTAGATTCTTTAACGAAGTGGTACGACTCGCTGGTGTATTTGAAGTTACAGCTGGTTTCAAGTTCTGCTGAGACACCTTTGCGGCAACAGGAGCAGCGGTGACAACAGCCTTGGCAACTTGATTCTTTTTGGAGTCTTTCTGCAAATCGTCCTCATTATCAAATTCATCAAGCCACTCGTCTTCATCGTCTGAGAACGCAGGGTGTAAAAATCCTGTGTTTGGTACACGGGCTTTGTAGGCTGAAGGGCAGAACTTAATATATCAATATAAAAAACGGGCAATGAAAACGAACGCTCTTACATCGAATCTTCAATCCAAATACTTCACAAACGCGTTTATAGCTCTGAATCACACCATTCGGCGGCAAGATTTGTTTACCAAGGATACCGTCCTCCTTTTGATCATCCATCTTTCCTCGTGTATTATCCATTTCAGTCGCGAACCGCAACTCCCCCTCCCCTTCCTCCAAGTTGATTGTCGAGTCCCGTTTCCAAGAGTCCATAACAGGTGGAACCACGGCATCTCCATCAGCCTGATCTCGATCACTCACCCGCCCACGACCTCTCCTCGTCCCCGAAAGACCGTTATACAAACTCGGACGCAACGTTTCCGAAACAACAAGATTCATCTCCCTCAAAAAGAAGGCATGTTTCCTATACCATACCCATTCAATTCCCCCAAAACAAAACAAAACAAAAACAGTTTACCTTCTGAACCCCATAGCTCCATACACAGCCGCGATATTCGCATACACCCACACACGATCACTCAACGCCATATAGTCACGACCCATTGTACTCACAAACTGATTCGCCTTCATCAACCACGTATGAACGTCGAGTTTATTCGCCCCAATTCCGTTGTTGAACTGGATCCTGTCCCGGATGCAGCCTGCGCCGCGGCGGGGGCGTTCGGTTGCGCGCCGGAGCCGGTGGGTGCGCCTCCGCTGGATGTTGTGGAGGTGGTTGTTGACGCGTCGGGGTCGAGCCCGGAGATGAAGGGCAAGGCGGCGCCTTTTACGAGGTATTCGGCGAACCCGAATTGGACCATTCCTTTCAAGACTTTTGCGACGCGGATGCAGAGTGCGGCGGAGAGGATGGGGATTGGGGAGAGGTTTTGGGAGGGGGCTGTTGTTAGAGCATAATCGTAAACTTGGAGGATTTCGCGGTGACGGTCTGGAGTTTCTGCCAGGAAGGCGCGAAGGGGTCTATGCGTGAGAAGCGCTGGGATGTAAGGATGGAGGTGATTGTAGGAAAGTGGAGGAGGATTTCGCCTTGTTTAGTGGTTGGCGTGCTTTGGAGGATGAAAAGAGGCTGTTGACGTTGTTAGATAACTAAGCAAATTAATTAACTTACTCCAATGTTGGCTGAATTCATGATGAACAGGAGGATCGCTGCTTGAAAGGATTCCAAAGTGGCTCCCCACCATACAAAGTCTGAGTTTTGTTTCATAGCCGCCAGACAGGTTTCGTACCTATAGAACGTCAGTTTCCAGTGAGATAGCACTGCCCTCGTTATACGGCTCGTTCCGTAAAAAGGTCGTTCGCTACGCTCACAGCCTTCACTTCGCTCACAGCCTTCGTGTATCTCCGCTATAATCATAATGAGCTCCGCTCGTGAACTCGCTGCACAGATTCGCTTCGCGAAAAATCGTTGCGTCGCTGCGCTCCCACTTCTTTATTTTCTTTGCTCGCTTCGCTCATCCAGTTTTTCCATCCGCCCGTTCGACATTCCTTCGCTTCGTTCCTCGCTTTGTCATGATCTCACTCGTCAGTGAAACATACGAAGGAATAGCAAGATCAATACGCCCAGCCATCAAATAAAGATCCGTAACCAATTTCATGGCACGCGCCGGAGTTCTCTTCTTGTTTCGATCCGCATTACTGATAGCAGCACCACTCGTAGGAGAAATAGCATCGTCTTTCGAGGTTCCACTACTATTCAGATTGGCAGTGGATCCTCTGTGTGCATTGACACTGTAATTTGGAGGAGTGGGGCCGGAAATAATGGGTCGGGATTCTATTTGTTTGACCTGCATTTGGGGTTTTGAATCTATCAGAGTCTCTTTGGTGGATCGCACTAAAACGGGGGCCACGAACCAAATTCGTGAAACCTCTGAGTAATTCGCTTGTGAAAGAGTTGATGAATGTGGCAAGGTAGAAGGAGAGTTGCTGGCCTTCATTGGGAATGAGAGTGATTTCCTTCAGTGGCGCTGCGACAAGATCCTTTGACGGATTGAAAGCGATGCATTGATGAACAAGCGAGGAAGGATACTAATAGTTTCCCCATAGTGAGTATTTGAGTATTTTGAGGAGTGAGTGGGTAGTCAATTTACCCTCTTCACTTGTTCATCAAAGACAGTGACACATTCGGCCAAGTACCGGCGCTGTTCGTCTTCGTTGTCGACCTGAGCACAGTCCGCAATACCAACAACGCCCATGATTCGCGAGTGCATTTGAAAGTCCTCGAGAAAGACGTGGTCTCTGTTGTACTCGGTGGTGAAGTCGAGAAAGAGGACGCCCGGATGGAACATAGTTTCTGGCGATAGTTTTTTAGGAGCTTAATAAAGAGAAAGAGAAGTAGAAGCAGAAGGAGACGACGCAACTGTTTCCCACATTCACATTCTCAGGCGACAGTTGGGCTCGCTGGTCCGCCGGTGTTGCATCGCGCACGGCCACAACTCCAAACTGAGAAAGAAGATCGACACTGCGCCGGAATCGGTCGCGACTCATTGGTTCTTTTTTGGTTGGTTTGGTTGATTGGTTGGTTAATAAGAAGAAACAAACAAACAAAGTACCCTGCTTCGGTGACACTGGAACAACTAGAATTCGGATCTTGGCGGGCGACAAAAGAGGGAAGAAGTCAGTGCCGGTGCCGGGCCCGCCTGTCGTTGCTTCCATCTTTTGATGTTGTTGGTCTTGTTGTTGGTGGTGGTTGTCAAGAGAAAATCTTGTGCTGGAAAAGAGAGTACTCTGTCCAATATGAGGATAATATTCCTGTTCCTTCTTCTCTTGGCAAATACGATCATGGCTTACGTGCCTCCTCTTCCCCTTGATCGCTTCTCCTGTCCTTCCTCTGTGCCCTTCAATAATCAGACTGGTCAGTTGATTCTTTCTGGCTGACAACTCCTTCAAACACACAAACCAACCATCCATCCACCTACAACTCAAATACAGCTCAAAACTATGTTGTTTCAAATCTACCAAATGAAACGGAATCTCTCCTTTCCTCATTGAGAGGCCAATATGCTGGCTTTATGCCTACCGTAAGGAAGATTGCCATAAACACGCGTCGTAGGATTCAACTCCTCTTTATTTAGTCCAATGATTCCGATAATACTGCAAGCTTGTTCTTTTGGTATGAGATCTCATTGACCTTATATAGAATTTCACTTTCTAATAACGTAAGCTTGTAGGTACTTCCCTTCACTGAACGAATCATCAACAAATCTTGTTATTTGGTTGAATGGAGGTCCAGGATGGTACCAATATTCCCATTAGCCAACATTCGAACTAATCCCAACCTACAGCTCTTCGTTATTTGGAAGTTTCGAAGAAAACGGTCCTCTCACCATGTCCGATCAAGGACAGCTGATAGCAAACTTGAATAGTTGGCACAATCAAGCCAACCTCTTATACCTTGAACAACCTCTTGGAACAGGATTCAGTTTCAACAACAACCCCGACATTGGGCCCTTCACAGAATACCAAGTCGCCTCCCAATTCCTCTCCTTCATCAACGGATTCTACGCCGTATTCCCAAACACACAATCCTGGGATCTCTACATCACCGGCGAAAGTTACGCAGGAACTTACATCCCATACATGGCCACCGCCATAATATACTGCAACAAAACTCTCTTCGACGGTATAACCCCTCTCCCCCTGAAAGGAATCGGGATCGGAAACGGATTCATGGACTACAACATCCAAACGGGTCTCCCCAGCATCCAAAACAAGTTTGCATACCTCTCCGCGACAAACCTGTTCGACTCACACCCACAAGACAAAAAATGGGTCTCTGAACTGCGCGATATGTGCCTTTCTACCCAAAACGCGTCGGAATATCACGCCTTGCCATATAAATGTGACCCATGGAGCATCGCAAACACATGGATCCAAGACTCTCGCAACGACTTTTTCAACACCAGCACGTGTCTCGACTTGTACAACATTGAAAAGACAATCCCCTGTGGTGATTCCGACACATTCACAGCTCGAAACGGAGCCATCACGAATTACCTGAATGTAAGCAGAAGATTTCTGTAGCTGATCCGTCTTTTAATTTATGCCGTTCAATTTTATAGACGTTATCAGTGCGACAAGCACTCCATGTTGACCCAACCGACCCAAATCTTCTCGCAGACCAACCCTTCCACGTGTGGGGACAATGTCAGGATACCACAATCACACTGAACCGCGATCAATCATACCCATCAAGCGACAGTGTAAAATATATACCCATTTTGGCCCCACACACCCTGTTCACTCAACCCTCATCCTCCACCCATAGTTCATCCCAACGCTCATAACCGCCGGCCTAAAAGTCCTCATCTTCAACGGCGACAGAGACTTCATGATCAACTACATTGGCGTTGAACAAGTCCTCGCGAACCTAACTTGGGGCGGAGCAACCGGGTTCACCACGCCGCGACGCGATTGGCTCGTGAATGCTGTGAATGCGGGGGAGTATTGGTATGACCGTGGGTTGACGTATATCCGCGTGTGGGATGCAGGACATATGGTGTCTGCTGTAAGTTTTTTTTATTCTCCAAATATTCGAGAATGAGAATAACTGATTTTTTTTTATTTTTTTTTGGTATATGAAAAGGATCAACCTATTTCCGGGTCGGCTGTCTTGAAAGAGTTGTTGGCGGAGACTCCGAGTTCCACCGTGTTTGTGGACAGTGCGTATGGGTGGCTTGCTTTGAATGGACCACTTGAGAAATCTGTGGGGTTTCGTCGGAAACGAAGTATGATGGATTTTACGATGAGGGCGCTGCATTTCCAAAATCAGAAAGTACATCGATGAAATCAGAAAATCTCAGTTGCATTTTTAAGACTATTAGAAAGTAATACGGGAAGAACGAGGAGTGTGTAGCTTCCAAGAAAAAAATAAAGTAAATCTTGTAACAGTGCGCATTTGTTGTTTTTGTGTGATTGACACGAAGATCTTGTACAATCGAAAGAGGAAAGGCTCTCGGCGTCTAACTCCCCAGAAAAAACAAAAGCGACCAAATGTCTGCGATGTATCTCCTAGCTACATGGGTTATGGTCGTGGCTGTCTCCGCCCAAAGCGACAGATTCACTTGCACATCGACAGTCCCTCCCAACAAAATGACCAAAGACTCTTACAAAGTCACAAACCTTCCGAACGAGACGGAATCTCTTACTGCAGCTCTCAATGGTCAATATGCGGGGTATATGCCAATAGTTACAGCGAGTCCAGGAGCTGTTGCAGGGGATGGGTTATTCTTTTGGTACGTCGGATTCGAGATTTCTAATGTTCTAATCGCCCAACTAACGCGCGTTGGAAAATAGGTATTTCCCATCTATGAACACTTCATCTACTGATTTCGTCGTCTGGTTCAACGGTGGACCAGGATGCTCATCTCTCTTTGGAAGCTTCATTGAAAACGGCCCCGTTCGAGCACTCGCAAACGGAACGCTTGTAGTGAATCAAAATAGCTGGCACAAGCAAGCCAACTTGGTTTACAGTTAATCGCATTTCTTCTACCACCACAAAAAATGATTACTAATGAAAAATACCCAAACAGTCGAACAACCATTAGGAACCGGATGGAGCGCCGTGCAGAACCAGAATTCGAGTCCAATGACGGAATATCAAGTCGGATCACAGATGGTCACGTTTTTGAACGGGTTTTATTCCGTGTTTCCAGAAGCGAAGCCGTGGAATTTGTATCTGACTGGAGAATCATACGCGGGAACGTATATCCCATATATAGCGACCGCGATCGAAACGTGCAAGACGCTTGTCGACGGTACACCAGTTGAGTTTTTTCTTCAACACCATCTCTTCAAAAGAAAAACAAACAAGCTTAAAAAAACTAATCTCAATAGATAAACCTCAAAGGAATTGGAATCGGCGATGGAGTTCTCAACTTCAAAATCCAATTAACACTCTCAAGCGCAATCAACATGTTCGACTACCTCGTCCAAACGAAATGGTTCACAAACGACACGTTTCGCGAACAGGTCGCGTCAATGGCGGAACAATGTCGCTCCGTGTCTTCAAACGCTGTGTTGGCTCAAATCCCGTTCGAATGCGATATGTTTGGAATGATAAACTCGTATGTAACCCCAAGACATAGCGATTACGGGGCTGGTAATACGTGTCTTGACATGTACAACGTGGATTATATTGTTCCATGTGGGGATAGCGTGGATCATTACTTTGCAAGTGAAAATTTCTTGGGTGTGTATTTCAACGTAAGTGGATTTAAAACATTATGGATATTGGAAGAGTTTTTTTTTGATGAAATGACCTGGTTATAGACTCCAGCGTTTAGATCTGCAGTGCACGTTGACCCTACACTTCAGCAATCAATCACGTCCTATACATGGCAAGAATGTAACGACATCACCATCACGGATGCAGGAGACATGGCAAGCGGACCTAGCAGTCAAACCCTCATCCCAGATTTAATCACTGCAGGTGTGAAAGTAGTGATTTTTAATGGTGATCGAGACTTTGTCATTAATTACGTCGGAGTCGAGGAGTGTTTGGGAAATCTCACGTTCGTACCATTCTATATTTCCCAAGTACGATTTTAACATGGTTTAACAGCTGGGCTGGGAACATGGGTTTTCAAAATGATAAGGTTCCGTGGATGGTTAACGGAGTTAATGCGGGCTATTTCTGGAATGAACGAGGCCTTACTTATATTCGAGTGTTTGATTCAGGACACATGGTTCCGGCTGATCAACCTGTATCTGGATCCGCTCTCTTGAAAACACTACTTTTACCACAAGCTTCTGCCACAATTTCAGTTGCCGGAGTAGGACCCATTGCTGCAAATGGTGCTGCTGGCATTATTGTAGCTTCCCCCAAAACAAATTCCAAAAATTCAGGAACTACAAGTGTAGTTATGCCTTTCCATTTTGGGCTTTTACTTGCTTTTCTCTCCGCTGTGATTATGTTTTAATGTTTGTGGTATTTAGAATCTCGAAATAAAATAGAATGAAATTCAAAGACACATTATGAAAAACATGAGACACATTTCTTGCATGATAAGATAACAACCCAAATCAAAGAATAGAAAGAAAAAACAAACGATGGAGTTAAAAAGAAGAGAGTCAGTGCAACCGTGTGAAACCAAGAAACATCAAACAATCCAAAAGAAAAAAAGCCCCACAAAGTGTGCACAACGAATAATTAGAATCCATCCATTAAAAACCCCCCCAAAATAACGCCTTTCTCACTTGTCTTCGCCATTATTACCCTTTTTGCCAGCCGATTCACTCTTCCAAAACCCAACAAGCCCACTAATCCCACTCTTTCGTTCCTCCTCCGTCAACTCCTCCTGTCCCTCAACCTCTTTCTGGTGTTCACGAGCAAGCGCTTCGTTCCAAGTCCATCTAGCACCAGCCGCCGCGGCCGCCGCAACACCTGCGACGAACGAAGGGTCCCGTTTTCGAGGAACTGGGACGGGTGCGTCTGATCCTGCTGTAGCGGATTGTTTGAGGGAGGAAGGGGTGATTGGTGGAGTTGCGGATGGTTTGAGGACGGATGTTCCTGCGTGGGAGTGTGGACGGTCGAGGACGTTCCAGCCGGAGAGGAGGCCGGAGCCTGACTTTTGAGGGCGTGGGCGGGGGCGTGGGACTGGTGGTTCTGAGGAAGGGGTTGAGATTGTTGGTGGTGGGTTGTGATGGAGAGGGCAGCTGTTGGCATTGAGTTTGCACGTTGAGGGGTGGTTGATGATGGGGAAGATGGGGAAGATGGGGTTGTGAGTTGCGGGGAAGATTGTTTGCGACGGGGAAGAAGATGAGTTGGGTACTGTGGTTTTGGGTACATAGAAGTTGCAGGAGTTGAGTCTTTGAGTGAGGAAGTTGATGATGGGGCGACTGGAGGGTAACGGCGCAAGAGTTGGGCCATTGCAGCAGCAGTATTCGAAGATTGAGAACCTGGAGCAGCATCATCAGCACCGAAGGAGGAGGCAAGGGCGGCTGTTGACTGAGCCCTTCTCAGGGCAATGTCAGGCTTCTCAGGGAAGTCAAACGACTCATGGGTAGTTGGAGACAGAGTGGCAGGAGCATCCGTAAGCGTATCTGCAATACGAGTAGGACAGTATTCGTATTAGTGATTATGTAGTAGTTGAACATGGTTTAAACGAAACGCACCACTCTGAAGAGCGCCGTTGATTGCAAGTTCGTATTCCTCCCTCCATCGCTGCAATTCGTTTGTCACTTTCCGCATTTCCATTCGCATGTGCAGCACTTCGATTGCACCTTCGCGGGTCAGTGGATCGGTTTCGATTGGAGTGCGGTCGTAGTCGTCAACGCCGTGCGAGAAGCCGACATCGACCCAGCCCCAGCTTTTGCGTGGGTGAAGTAGTTAGTAGGTACATTGGATTCATGGTTGAATTGGGAGGAGTAGTGGCTGTAGGGCATTGGTTGGTCTGGCAGTGTATAGCACAGACTGGCAGGAACAGGAGAGGGCGTTGCTACTCACAAGTTCACCTTCTTCACCTTGGCTACTTCATCCTTCGAAAGCACTGAATCGACAGCTTCCTTGGACGGCCGTGGTGGCAGTGACCCGGAGTCGCTTGACGGTGGTGGTGTTGGAACCGGAGTTGGGATCTCGCTTTCAACAGTCATTCAAGCTTGCCAGCGATTGAGAAGGTTGTCTGAAGGTGAGTGGGTGGGTGGTTGTGGGTGGCGGGTTTGGATTCCTGCCACTTTTGTGTTTCAGGTTCGTATCAACATCGTTCCAAACAGTGTGTTTCATCAGCTTCTTCTCGTTATCCGCGAGTATTGCTGCTTGTAAAGCATATATATAAGTAGCTTGATAATTGTCTCGAAAATCATTATTGTATATTTGTCATCATTTCGGTTCAAAAAGAATAAGAAGAGTTGCTTTATTACCTCAGAGAATGAAAGAAAGAGATTAACTGCATTTAATTTATGCTTTTCGTATATGACTCGGACTTTGGATGCTTTGCACCCAGCAGATAGGTTTCCAAAATTTGCACATTAAACTTTTGATCAATGAAATCGCCAGAATAACAAAGCCTTCTGACGATCTTAATTTTTGCCAGTGCTGTCATTGTAGGAGCAGCCGTGAACGATCCGATCACTCCAGTAAAACCTGTCGTTATCAATGCAGCCGTGACAAAGGACCCGACTGGTCGACCAAACATTTTTCAAGCAACTACAACCGCTGAAGCGAGCTTAATCGTATTCATCCAAGTTCACCCGCCGCAACTCTGTTGTCAACCCACAAAAAATGTAGCAATGCAACTCGTGTATGCAAATTGGGGACATTGGGGTTTTAGATGACGTTAAGGGGCTCCGTGCGTCGGATCAAGTGTCGCTCAATCTCGTATCTTTTCTTAAAGGCTTCACTGCTTTTAAGTACATCCAAGGTGCACGCCTGACAGCTCCTGTTAACGATGATGATTGGATCAATAATCCAGTCTTTGCACATCTATGGAAACGGTTATTACAAGGTGAAGTTGATTCTTGGCTTTAACATAGTCTCACTTTTGCAATCAAGCTTGCCAGTGGCACGTTGAAGTCCTTTTCGTTCTTGACTTTCTCCAACAAAAGGGACTTCTTTGGCAAACATTACTGCCTGAGTCTTTTATTCCAATACTCAATTATGTCTTACGGTATCGTTTTCCCTTATCGATTCAGTCAAGACTGGTAGCATGAGTTCCATCTGGTATGCCGTGTCTATCCAATAAAACCCAAGTCCCTTCTTTCATGTGAACGTATTTTCAAGCAAGATACCTATTGCAGCATTTGACATTGGTCTCACAGTTAACTCTGCCAGTACATTCAATGATCCATTCACCATCACCATTGTAACTGCAGCCAAAGACCCGTTTTTGGCCCTATTCAGCCGTCTTCAATTACGACAGCTACTACCTCTTCCACATCTTCAACCTCCGAGTCCTCGACCTCCACCAGTTCCACAACAAGCACAACAAGCACAACCACTCAATCACCAAGGCTCCCAAGTCCCACACCATCCCGCGAAATGGAACTCCTCAGAATGACAATCGCGCCCGACACAACATTCTGGAAAAAAGCATATCCAACAGCAACCTGGACACCCACCTTCGGAGCAAAAGGAATAGACGTGATCCAACTCCCAGACGCGAGTTTCGTAGTTGTAGCCGCAGTCAACGCACTTTGGACTTGTCCAAAAATCTCCATCTGGACAAGCTGCACTCTTGTTCCAGGTTCCGGTTCAGTCAAGAGTATCGACGTCTTGAGTGACGGTAATACGTTTATTGGGGTTGGAATGGATAACCAATTGTACACGCGAAATGGATTGGGTGGGTCCTGGCAATATGTCCCTAACTCCGGGTACGTTGTTGACATAACTGTTTTGATGAGTGGAGTTATTGTCGGGACAAGGCCTGATCACGGAGCTTGAACGCGCCGTGGGTATTTGTTACGGGTCTTGTTGACCCGTGCCGCTGCGTATACCAATGCATATTATACACAGTTCATAACGCATAAAGAATCTCTTGTTGGCGTTGGCATGGATGGAGTGTTGTATATTACATTCAGTTTGAACCCGATCCAATGGTCCCAGCTTCCGAACTCAGGAGCAGTCAGCTATGTTTTTCTGATATCACCTTCTCCAATTACGCGTGTTCTTCTTGTGCTTCTTTATGCAAAGTGCAGGCGAATCCAGCTGACGTAAAAGCCTTGTTCCCAAGAATATCTTAATCAGTGTCGGGCTGGACAATCAGCTATACAATT
This sequence comes from Rhizoclosmatium globosum, assembly GCA_002104985.1. NCBI lineage: Eukaryota > Fungi > Chytridiomycota > Chytridiomycetes > Chytridiales > Chytriomycetaceae > Rhizoclosmatium > Rhizoclosmatium globosum. The sequence continues at coordinate 69,446 of MCGO01000171.1, read as the reverse complement.
GTGATTCGTATTTCCACCTTGGGTTCTAACTCGGGATCTGTCTTCGACATCACCGTTACTGTATGCTCATTTATGTATTTTCAATTAAAGCTCTATTCTATCTAATTTGACCACGTTTTTAAACGTCAAGTGAAGTTCATATTACCCCACATTTGTCAACGCTATTCCTTTCCTTGACGGAAGCTGTTCTTGCTTTTCTACGCTATAACTGAGTTCATAAAAACAGCACAATCACAGATGAACAGCCACCTCTCCAAGAAATTTTCTGTGACGCCACCAAAGTCCATAATTTTGGTGGCCACTTTTTCATGAACTAATATCCCTTCTTGTAACTAAGTTTCCGCATGCAAATGGAGTATTCTATTTAATCTTTTCAAACCTTGATTTACCCCTTGTCATGAAGTGAGGGCCCCTTAACCAAATTTTTTTTAGCATCAGCGCCGCGCCAATTCAACACAACCAAAAGCGCCTCCCAAGAAAGACCAAGAGAGACAGACACTTTCAGCGCTGACAGTCACTTAGTATACCAACTCAATATCAAACTTAGTAGCTGTAGGTAATTGAATTCATAGATGTTGACCCGAATTAACTGTGACTAGCATCAGGACAGAAGACCAGATGAATCCATATAACCTCCTCAAAGCAACGCCAAAGCTGAAAAGCGTAACTCTCTCATCTGCAAGCATCAAGAAGCAAGTCTTGGCAGTCATGGGAACACTTGGGATTGTCCTTGTGATCCTGAGTTTGCTCTTTCATGAGATGAAAGTGTGGGTCGATGAAATCGGAGTCTCATTGAACCGATGCGATGATACACATCGTTATGAAGGTGTGTGATCCATTCATTTAGATATTTAAGTATTGATTGGTCCCATTCATAGGGTTCTCCCAATCAAGGGGAGACAAATCTGGCGCTTGTCGATTTACTAGCCTTCACAAGAATACCACGCATTCTTCACCCCGAGTATTGTATTACAATACACATGCGGGAACACGGGAAAACATGAAAGGTGTAATGCAGAGTTTGGGGATGCACTTGGACGAGTTCAACTCAGATATTGTTGCGCATGTTGGAAACACTGGTCGTCGATCTGGACAGTTGATCCGTGAGGGTCATGCCGCCTGGGTTTGTCGAAATTATGACGTTGTAAGTAGATAACAACCACGTTTGCCACTCTGTCTCAGACATGTCACATCATCTCTCTCGGATTATTGTCCCATCTTTATGCGCTAAAGTCATAAATGACGCATCTCAGCTCCTGTGGAATGAATTCAGGATTGGATCAAATCTCCGTCAATATCCCATCTCCACTCCATTGTTGACCCCACTCAAACAACAGGTTATAATTGCCGATACTATTCCTCATGGTCGTCAGCTTTTTGAATCTTGGCTTCATCCAGATCCTCGGAAACATTGTGGCTCAAAAATCATTTTGGAGATGACCAACCGATTTGATTGGGATGTGTCGGATAAATTCACATACTACGCGAATTTGCGAAAGATAATCGCAACAACACATAATCGACTGTACTTTGTCTCAAACAACAATGCAGAATTCGCATGGTTGCAAGATAAATTGGGAATCAAAGTATCTGGCTTGAAGCACATTCTTCGACCCTTAGGCCTAAGCAAGAGTTACGAATATCCTTCTTTCTTGGTACGTCGTTTGTTGCATGGCTTCTTTCGCTAATGAAGTTAATAGCCGGCACCATCAAAATCGGCACTCCTCTCCAAATCCGAATACTTTCCGCACCTCTACAAGACTATGGAAAAAGACTATAATCTCTCCTTGACACTCATTCCAGAACATGAACGGAAATACGGTGGTCCCGCCACTCTATTGCAATTCAAAGGCTTCCTCGAGTTCCCATACCAATATTCTGTGATGAAGTTTTACGAAAATATTGCCTATGGCGTTCCTCAGTACATTCCCTCGTCAAGGCTGCTAAAGCAAATACTGAATGGTGGTAAACGAGCCTGCTCCCACTGTGCGCGAGTTGAAGCATTGGAGGGATTTGTTGGTCGTTTTGATATACCTGTGAGAACCCTTGACAGATGGAGTGGCTTCATGGACTTTTACGACCCGTTGTTTGAACCCTTTGTGTACTACTTTGACAGTTTTAAAGAGTTGGAAAGAATTGATGGGATGTCTTGGCTAGATGCAGACTGGAAGCGTGTGAGGGAAAAGGGCCCCCAATTTTATCATTCATATCGAAAGGAAATTTTAGACGGTTGGCGGAACGTTTTCGGAGAAGTTTTGGGCTAGAAAGGCAACGTTTTGAATGTACATACAGCATTGTGATATATTCGACTAAAATAAAGTAGCTAAATTTAGATTCTCTTCATGCCATTCTAACACTTTTTGGAATAGCTTCAGTCTTTACTATATATTTACGGACGCTTGTCATGTTGTGTCCTTATAGTTGTGCAGTTCATGATGGATATTAAATAATAAAGGTTTAAAAAGGGGACATTTTCACTTATTCTTGTAGATATAAATAAAACAAAAAATAATACATCCTTACTGTAATATAACAAAAAAGGCGAAAGATATGATTCATTCTGCAAAAAGCCACAAAAACAATATCCAACCGAAAGTACTATAGAACCCCATAAAACAAAAAACCAAACTCCTTCAACGTATCCCACACAGAAAATAAAGGATATTTAGGCTCAAACATCGTCTTCACCCCACCCAGCTCGACCTCCTGCTGGCCCCATATCCTGCAACAGTCCCACATCCCGCTCCCGCACTCCATTTATCCCAATGCTTCCTACACTTCCTACAACAAGTCCCAGCGATGGCTGAGGTGTATGATATGTTCCCCTTGCAACTCCCAGCATACTCCCCTTCAAAGGCGCCCCAACAGGCCCATCCTCTTCCTCCCAATACCCACGCTGCTGCTGTCCACCCAGCGCCGTCGTAGGACTCGACCGCGGACCCGACCCAGTACCTCGTAACCGACTCAACGAGATACTCTCCCCAACAACGCCACCGCTACTACTCCCCCCGGTATACGAGTTCGGGCTGAGAAGCGCTTCAGTCAAGTTTGGGCTCGCGGATCCGGATGTGTGTGGCGTGTTGTCGTCGGTTACGACGCCGTCCATTGATTTGGAGGTTGTTCCGTCTGCGTCGCTTGCCTTTGAGCTGACGATTTTGGCGTTGTAGGCGAAGAGGAGGGCGACACCGCCGACCTGAATGTTGGGTGAGTACAGCGTTACAAAGTGAGTGGAGGAGAGGGGGAGGGAACGTACAATGACGAGGAACCCGATTAGTGCACTGACGAGTTGCACTGCGCTGTTGAATGCAAAGTCTCTGAAGAGGACGGCACTACAAATCAGGGTTGCTGTTGTGAAGCAGACAAAGTAGATTGGCGTTACAATTGCTGTACTGAAGATGTTGAGAGCTTTGTTTAGGAAGTTGATTTGTGTGACACCGCAGCAGCAGACAAAGACGATGAGGAGGTATAGTGTCCAGTCTTTGAATTGGGAGTCGGAAGGGTTTTCGGCACTGTAGACGATGGCACTTCCAACAACTATACGAGTATTTTTAGAGAATGCGCATTTTTTGGAGGATTTAGTTGGGGAACGTACCTTGGAGGACGACGACTACGAATGATCCAAGAAGAGAACATATTGAGATGTAAACCATAGGCGTTTTCTCACCCCATCGCGGTGATGCGTAAACCATTAAATATGTCAATCCACTGACGTTTGCGACGAGATATGTCATGAAGCCTGTTTGATCGAGCAAATCAGCATACAAACAGTTGAAAGGATTAAGGTAATCCGTTCGCAGTCAGAACCACGACCCATTACTAGTGAATAAGGATGAATTAAACGCACCCCAATCCCAGACTTTGACCCAGAAAGAAGCTAGACTGCCCGTGACGGAACCGGGCGGAGAATTAACAACCAATAGAGTAGCCCCAAGCACACATTGAGCACATCCAATCTTTCCACTTAGATTCAGCTTCTCTTTCAGAAAAATGTCACTCATGACGGCTGAAATGACGACGGAGATGGCTCCAAGCGGGGTAACGATAATGGCAGGTTGGAAGGCATATGCAGCAACATTACAGAGTTCTCCAACCAGCACTGTGATAAGAGAATAAAATCTCGTTAGAATTGTTTGAGGATGATGGGAGAAAGGGGAAAGTGTGAATGGTGGCGGTGTGTCTCATTATGGGCAGCCCCAATCATCCAATTCTAAATCCAGTGCTTCAGCTTTGATTGATTGACTGATTCATTCGACTGCTGACATCACTCTACAATTTGATGGTAGGATTTGAGCAGCAGGTTGAAGCTGTGTGAGATGGATTGAGGCGGGACTAATTGAGCCCAGAGTCCGTCCCTCTCTCCAGAGCCCTAATCCTACTCCCACAGCCCTACTACTCCTGCCAACTACTCCCAGCACACCACTAATGCCGCCACTACTTCGGACAGCTAAACAAACAACCAAAGAGGAAGGTACGCACTCATGATCATGCCCGTCCACCAAAGCGTGTTCTTCAAGTACCCGTGGCCCGAGCCCGGCCGTCGTCCGTCGAGCGCATTCGAATCGAGAAGCCCGCGCTTCTTCAGAATGAACGAGGCGCCAATGAACGCTGCCGAGGCAAGCGCAAGTGAAACGCCCAACACCCGAAACAACGCTGAACTCTCCTTTTCATTCGTATTTGTCGAATTGCCTTGCATTTAAATTTGAAGTGCGTGTGTGTTCGATTGGAGGCGGTGGAGGGGAAGGAAATGGGTAATGTCGTTGAAGTGGATGAAAGTGTGTCAACTGGTTGGGTGGTGAAAGGGAGAGGGAAAAAGTTTGGGTGGAACCACAAAAGAAAAGGTGAAACGGGAAGTAGAACTCTACTGGAACGGAAAACCAAATATTTAATACATCAATGTTCTATTCTCAATGGATAAAATCTCCAACGAAGAAAATCAATTCTCAGAAAGGGATCCAAAGAGGCGGCTCCAGAACTTGTTCTTGCCATCACTATGGTGTGACACTCGGGTGCTGCTGCTTGACGCGCCAGTCTCAGGAACAAAGGGCGCAGCTTTTGGTGCTACATCCTTCACTTCTTCACCCAAAGCAGCCTGTCTCAACTCAACATATTCACGTGCATTGTCTCTCTCCTCCTCCAACTGCTGAATGCGGACCAACAACTGATCAATGGCTGACTTGTATTGATGCTGAACTGCCGCTTCGACTTGCTTGACAATCTCTGGAATTGCCAACCCAATTTCTCCTTTGATAACTGGACCCAACGCTTCAGCCAAAGCCTTGACATCAATACTTGCTCCACCAGCAACCCCAGCCACAGCAAGAGCACTGGAGGAACCAAACTTGACACGCAAGTCAATTGGCAACTTTTCTTGCTTGACTGGTTCAGGATGACCCTTGACTTCCTCCAACTCACTCTCCTCCTTCTTCCACTCTGCCACAACTGGATCATGTTCATCAAGCAATGCAATTGAGTCAACAGATTCCATCACTTGGCCCCCCTCGACAGGCAAGACGTCTCCGTATTCTGGGAAAGGAAAGTACCCAACAGTCGTCATTCTATAGCTGACACCTTTGACACGCAAACCAACGACAATACGGCGCTTCAAGTCAACAAGGGCTGTCGTGTACCAATGGAAATTTTGGCTGTTGAAATCGTTGTACGGGTATCCGTATCCAATCAGCGGCGTAACGTCATAGGAAGCGAGAATATCGTGACTTTTGTCACCGTGTTGTTTTTCAGCTTCGAGAACAACGTGACGCAAAGTAGCTACATGCATGTCTCTGCCACCACCGGATCTGACTACAATATTGTCGTAAAATAAATTAGGCACCGAAATATAGGAATATAAGACGAATACTCACATTGAAATAGAGTCGATAAGTCTCTCTTGACAACAGGATCGCAATTTTCAAAGTCTTTTGATGCAACAGGTATGCTCAAGTTGTAGAAGTCGCGGTTCGCAGTGCTTGTATCATCACATTGTAACGAAAACAATGCATTCTTCTCGGGCTCCTTCAAATACATGTTTGGCATACAGAACTCCAACAATGTTCCAAACACTTCTCCCTTTACATCCTCCAACTCAACATCAATGACGACTGGAGACTGCGCCGTCAACGCAACCCACGAATAGTTCTTGCGACCTCCGTCCGGTCCACCTTCCGGCAAATAAGCATCACACATCAAATGCGCATACGCTTCGATAGTGACCGACCCACCAGCAGGCACGAGAATCGGCAAATTATTCGTCGGAAGCCCGTTATTATTCCCAATCGAAAAGTATGTACACTTTTCATCCAACTGCTTCCACTCGTTCGTCAAAATCGTTGCATCCTTTTCTTCATCCCCAGTTTCAGGAACAACAAAAGGACCTGGGTTCCGAAGACGTGCGTAAATGCGGCCCTCGACGATTGAAACGGGGTCTTGACTTGTGTTGAGAATTTTAAGGGTCGAACCGAGGTAGTCCTTCTTGCGGTATGCGTCATGACGCATTGTTTGTTCTCCAACTTTAACTTTCAAGGGACTGGCGGGAGACTTCCAAGCGGGGAGCGAGTCAGGTTTACGGGGGATGAATGTACGGAGAGGTTCGCCTTTCGCAAGAGGGTTGTAGGGAGGTTGTAGGGGTTCTTGATGTTTTGGAGGGCTTTTGGGAGCGGACGTTCGCCAAAAGCTGCAGATTTACAGAATTCGATTAAAGTTGCTTCGGGACCATTAAAATCATTGATTTCAGGCCATGCAAAGTGGACTTTGGCAGAGGAAGGGGAAACGCTTGTACGTGTTCCGCATTCGATGTTAATTCCAATGACTTCATGGCCTTCGTCGGAAACAATCCAACGTCCAATTGCATACTCGTCGCGTTGGCCTTTGAGAGAAAATACTGGGAGACGAGTGTCAACTCCGATGAGTTCTTCCTTTTCAAAGAGCATGAACCACGATTCATAAGGGATCGCGCTTGCAATCATGAGCTTGTTTTGATCTTTGCCAGCGTTACTGGTTGTTGCCCCGACACGAATCCAGGCAGTTTCGTCAGCGTATTCCTCAGAGTAATCATCAGCAGATATTTTAGCGTGTGTTCTACTCATGAGTGTGTTCCACATGATGCCTGCACGCCAGTTAACGAATGAACCGTACTTGAACCTGTTGTGGTGCTTTGGGTTATGTCTGTTTCTGTGGCAGCCGAGGAGTGGGTCTTTAAGTTGGCAGCAGGCATAAGTTCTGCCGTACTCTTGAATGGGACCATCGGTCAAGTGGAAACGACACGCGCCATCGCCGTTTGAACTTTCTGTGTATGGCTGGAGACATTGGACACAGGTGAGTTGAGGCTCTGGACCGAGCTCTGCGACGTTAGACCACAAGGTACGGTACGAAGGCCAAACTTCAGAGCTGAATCGAGATTGGATGACAGCCAGTTTGTCTGTGAGTTCCAAGGGGTTGAGGAAGATTCCTTGTAGCTTGAAAAGGTTTCCAATGACTTGTTTGACAGTGTGGTCATTAATTGCGTCTGGGAGAACGAGGTCTTATGGAGAAAATAGGGTAATCAGTTATTAATATTGGGTGGCATTTGTGTGGCTGGATGGAAATATGTACCTGGCAGTTGGCCAACCATTGTGAACCCTTCAAACTTGCGATACACTTTGCTCCCACCAACAACCTCATTTGCTCCAACAAGGATAGGAATAATTGTCAATTTGTCCATACTTTGGAAGTGGAGAGCCGTCTGCCACTCCTTCAGCACATTATCAGTCCAGCCCGCCTGCAGATTCAGCATCGACTTGAGACAGGCTTCCGAAACAATTGGAAGCACCAAACAGGATCCAGTCAGAGCTACATCCAATTGATTTTTATGACATAAGAACCAACACCATTTCGAATCCAATTACAACAAACCAGTCATAAACTGCGACGTGTAGTCCACGCCTTCTTTCAGGTTCTGTTTGTCTAAAAAGCACTTGATCCGCACTTCTCTTTGTTCGTTCAGGATTGTCAAGGCCTGCAACTTGTCGCACAGCTTCTCGGCCAGATCCGCATCTGTGTTGACCCGGTACGAGCTTACGATGTACCTTGTTAGCATAGCATGGATAGCTTCGGACTGGGTTACTCACATGAAGATGTGGAACTGCTTCTTGTTCTCCTCGTCAGCCATTTCTGGAGGATTTTTTGGAGGGAGATGGGAGGCGGACTGAAACGGTGATATTGATTTGATTTCATTTGGAAGAGAAGAGAAATAATATATACACGAAAAAGATATACTAGAGCCACGGTGCTTTTTGGCTCGATTGGAACTGTGGTTGTTGTTGCTGACCTCCACTCAACCATGGAGCTAATTGTGGGTGGCCATTCACGCTTTGTAATCCTCCCGTGGTCGAATTAGCTTCACGTCCTCCTGTCGCTCCAACTGAACCAGCGCTGGCTCCAATCAAACCGGCATGTAAAGCAGCAGTCAAACTCCTTGGATGCGAAATAGGGAAATCAGCACTACTCTCCCAAACAATAATTCCTGCCAACCCCTTTTCATGAACATATGCGCACTTTGCACGAACGGATTCCACAGAGTCATAAGAGCTCAACACGCGCTTTACAGGATCATACGAATATGTAGCTTTTGCCAAGTCATCCCAATATTCCGTTGCACCTGCGACAGGAAGGGCCTTATAATCTACAACCCCATCTTCCCAAGACTTGTCAGGTGAACTTCCCGAGGAAGGTTGACCCAATCCCGCCGTGTTTGCAAATGCGCGAGAATAGTAGGCGACACCAATAATCAGTTTTGAGGGCGGAACCCCTTTTCCAATCAAGAAATCCACGCCACGCTCAATTGACAATGGAGCGTATGGAGTTGATTTCAGGTTCGTCTGATGCCCTGCGAGACACGAACCCCACGCAGATGAAGCGAAATCGTATGTCATGATGTTGATTGTGGCAAGATATTGACACATTGCACCCAGTGGAAGTGCATCCATTTTAGCAGGGTCTCCAACAACACACGCGGACAATTCAATGTTGGAGTTGTTTGTGGAATCAAGACATTGACGGAGAAGTTGGAGGAGCAGGGAAAAGTTGTTGGCGTCTTCAGGATGCGTTTCGTTTCCTGGGTCTCCAAAGTTCTTTCCGACCGGTGAAATGTATTCCCAGTCACTGGTGTTATCATAGAGTCAGTTGGTTAGGTTGGGTATCATGACACATCGCCACTCACAAGTCAATGCGATCAAATAGACCAGGATATTTTGACAGAATCGCAATAATCTCATTAAGAAAGGCAGATCGCGCTTCTGGTGTTCGCACTGAGGATGAAAAGTGTTTGGAGAAGGTCCAACCCCCAATACTCAATCCAAAGCGGAACCGTTTACCCTGCCTGATACTTCGTGTTAGAATAACATTTCAACAGATGATTCAATGTAATTAGGAGTCCATGAAACAAAGCCTCACCTTTTCAACTTCATAAACTGTCCAAACTGTCCAAAGTACCCATCAGCATCCGAATCCGCAGGTGCAACACCTTCTCCAGGCCCGTATCGCTTGTCTGTATCAGCCCAAGGATCCGAGGAGGTAGGCACAAGGAAGCCTCCCTTCTCACGCAGGTCAAAGAAGGAGTAGTTGATATCGGTAATATAATCAATGGGAAGGTCTTTCACTTGGAAGCTACGGCCGTAGCATGCCCAGTTCGTGTGGTAGAGAATAAGGCGTTTCGAACTCATTTTTATTCACAGAAGTTGGGAAAAAGAACATAGATTCGCGTCAAAAGAAAGACACATTAATATTCATTTCAGTGGCAACGAATCTTTTCTTGAAAATGAAGCTTCAGCTCAATGAAAGCGAGTTGTATACTGTGGTGATCTTGCCACGACCTGTTGACGTCTCGGCCTGTATCGTTTCTCTCCATGAAATTAAAGCTACTACTAGTCAAGATGCGTCAAAACATAGGCGATTGAATGAATCGATTCAGTCAAGGATTTCAAGCGGAAGGGATCAAGCTACTAGTCTGAATCAAGGAAAACTAACAGATACCAGCTGTTCAAGCATCCTCAGTTCAAATTCCGCAGTGAGTGCAAATAACGATGATACAGATTCTGATTCTGACGATGATGTTCCACTTGCTTTTTCCAAGCATTCAATTGCATTTTTGAGCATGAATCGAGTGCCTTTGAACGGATGCTTTAATCCTGGAAATTATCTTCCTGGTACGAACGATGTTTTAAAAACCATGTGTGAGTCGTCGTGTCAGATCCCCGCTGCTCACTGTCGAGGTGATGATCCCCGCAGAAACCGTAAAAAGGGAATTCTATTCAAACGTATGTATAATTATTGATCAGTAGAAATAAAAGATTTTTCGCTGATGTTCTTCTCAATTCCAAGTGGTATTTGTTGTGAAAGCTGGAAAGGAAATCTTCAGAAACTCTTCGAAAAAACAAAGAGAGATGATGGCCACTGAAGCAACGAGACCACAAGTCTTCTTCTCCATCACTATTGGAGATGTCCCAGCGGGCAAGATTGTTATGGAGGTAAATGCGTCGGTTTTTAGTGACTGTTTCGCTAAGGTTCTGGCAGCTTTACGATGACATTGCCCCAAGAACAACCAAGAACTTCCGAGTTCTGTGCCAGGGAAACACTGTCTCTGAGGATGGAATTAAGCTGACATACAAGGGATGCTCATTCCACCGAGTGATCAAGAACTTTATGCTTCAAGGAGGAGGTTATTTGCGCTTTTTGGGAGTGTTGTTTGCTTGGCTTCTGACCTGTTTCTTGCAGACTTTACCAACCACAACGGAACTGGAGGTGTCTCAATTTACGGTGAAAAGTTTGAGGATGAGACTTTTGAGGTGAAGCATGAAAAGGCTGGTTTGCTTTCAATGGCAAATGCGGGACCCAACACAAACGGAAGGTACAATCAAGTTAATTCTGGCTATTTCCTCGAAAGATATCTGATTATTTGCTTTATAGTCAGTTCTTCATTACCACTGTCGCCACTCCACACTTGGACGGAAAGCACGTTGTGTTTGGTCGTGTCATCAAGGGAATGGGTGTCGTCCGTCGTATTGAAAACACTGAAACCAACGACAACGACAAGCCATACCAACCCGTGATCATTGCGGACTGTGGAGACTACGACGCCAAGCAGGAAGCCGCTGCCATTGCTGCCGCCTCAGCCGACGGAGATGTGTACGAGGAATACCCAGAGGACCAGTTGCCAGCTGACGGATCTGCAGACGGCTTGAAGCCTGATGAGTTGCTTGCGATTGCTGGTGCCGTAAAGCAGATTGGAACAGACTACTTCAAGAAGCAGGATTATGCAACTGCAGCTGCTAAATACGAGAAGGCGGTTCGATACTTGATGGAATTGCACCCTGACCCTGAGGATATTGCCGAGTTGTCGATTGAGCAGAAGAAGCTCTACTATTCCTTGAAGGTGTCTTGCTTGCTCAACATTTCCATGTGTGGATTGAAGTTGAACGCGTGGGCGCAGACCGTCAAGGAGACCTCCAAGGTTTTGGCTATTGAGCAGAAGTTGAAGGGTCGTACTGATGGATTGGAGGCTGCTGTCTCGGCCAGTGATAAAACTAAGGCTTTGTTCAGACGTGGACAGGCCAAGAACGCGTTGAAGGAGTACGAAAACGCTGTCAAGGACCTGACTGAAGCTGTTGCTCTTGCACCAGAAGACAAGTTGATTGCCAGAGAGTTGGCTGTCGGACAAAAGGCTATCAAGGACCGTGCTGAGAAGGAGAAAAAGATGTATGCCAAGATGTTCTCTTGAAGTGGATATTGTTGAAGGTGGTTTTGTACTGAGTGTGAAGTGGTGGATGTGTTTACTTTCCTTGTTTTGATTTTTTTCTCTTTCTTATCTCTATATATTACTCCAAATGGAATACTACTTGTTATAAACACCTGCTTTGTTTTCTTTCTGTTTCGCGTAATGCTTGGGTTTGTGCTTGGTTCCGACCGATTCGAAAAGAAAGTTGACCTGGAACCGAAACCAGACACCGGCCACCCATCCACCTTCGCCCAGCTTCCACCAACGGACCGTGGCCGCCCAGTCTGAAGCAACCAACGAATACGCCAGAAAAACTATACTCAACTAGCCTCTGCCGAGACCTCTTCTTCATCCCACTTCCATTTCACTCCCACTTTCATCCTCTGAATCCACTCTGAACTCATCCACGAAATCCATCAAAACAACCCTGCCTCTTTTGCTATTTAACATCAATTCAACGAATTCGGACATATTCCTTTTGATAAAGGTGCGTAAGTTTTGTTGGGAATGCTGGGGTGTTTCGTTTCTGTGCTTTGCCTTCATTCCGTTTGCTCACACGTGGACCACCCTTCAGAAAACCTTGCTTTAAAGTCTACATCCGAACATTTCTCTCAATTCTATTCCATTAACATGCGCAAGAGTGTATCCTTTGATAATGTATGTTTTCACTGTGGTATCCACATCAATCAGACAATCAGTTATAACCTTCATAACCCTTCCAGATTGTAGTTGTAGGCCACACGCACGATGCCGACAACTACGACCGAACCTCAACGCCACCACGCAGTTTAACTCCAAATGAAATGGGCGAGCTATTCATGATGCGAGCAAGAATGAACCAAATCACAGCTCTTCTCAACTCAAAACGAATGGCAATTGAACGCCAAGCTGCCATTCTTCGAGCGCAATCGGCACCTTCTTCTTTCCTCCCAATTCGTCAACCTCAAAACCGCATTCGCCCTCCATCGCCCCCTTCATACCACCAATCCACTTCACCGCCACGTCACAATGACGCACAATGGCCACGTCGTAAACCTGTCGACTTGACTTGCATGACGCGTTCTCCTCCGCGCTCATACAGCAATATCCCCACAGACAACCACCACCACCAAGACACTTCGTCGTTCAGTGGCGACAGAACTCCGTACCTCTCATCAGCTCCAAGCTCCCCTTCCGCAGACAGTGTCTCGAGTATTACTTCTGCGTTCGTGGACACAGGCTACCCAGACTCTGAAACCAGTTTTTCTCATGAGTCCGCCTTGTTTGATGATATTCTCCCCCCACCTGCCCCACCTTCGGGTTCTACTGCACAAGTTCCAGTTCCAGCCGTCAAGAAGGGATTTGGAGCTATTGGTTCGTCGCGTCCCTCTGTGGCGAAGGAGAATACTGTCGTTCCGCAGGCGGACGAGTATTCTCCGTTTGGAGGCAGCTCTGGGTTCTTGTACACGTTTTATAAATATCAAGGCTTGGTTTCAGCAATGGATAGAAAGATGAATAGCGTTGGCCGTAATAGTAGACGTGCCGGTGGGATCGGATACTGATGACATGGGACTTTGGGTAGTATTGCTTTCATTTTTTCAGTTTTATTTATCGGGACCCACCTTGTGTTTGTCTTTCGTTTTGTATGTTTTGTAGAGGGTGGGTTCCCCTGACACTCCTTTCTGTTTTTGCTTATACTCGCATGATTGTTGTTTATTGCGGGAGTTATACCCCCGCCTTTTCAGTCATCCCCTCCTTTTTGTGTATTATTGCTTATTAGTTTTTGTGATTAGTTTCTCTTCTGCTTACTGCTGCTGCTCATGTTGCTGCTGATTGTTGTTTTGTATTTACAGTTTCTTTTTATCGCCCCCCTCCCTCTCTCCATTCTTTTATCTTGGCAGTTATTTATTCATCCATTTTTTTTATCAGTTGTTTTGTATTCTCCTACCTCGCTTTCTCTCTCCCTTTCTCATCCTTGGCAGAAGTATTTTTGGTTTTTGGCTACACATATTATTAGAGAGATTGATGATGCAATAAATTCCCCCCTTTCTCGTATATAAATGAAATGAAGCATACAAGAGTTAAAAAACTATATTTCTAATCAATACTTGACCATGAAAACTACTGATATCACAGTCTATTATCGAAGCCAAACAGGCTATTCTGACACACAACACTCATCCACACCCCTCTCATCCACGGTGCCTTCGAACAAGAGAGCACCAACACCATACCCAGCACACGCAGCAAGAAGGTATCCAATATTAAACTGCATAACAATCAACATGACAAGAAACCCAAGGAACACGTTCGTGGTTTTCAAACAAAACTTGTAGAACTGATGAGTAATATACGACGTGTCTGAGATTCCAAAGAGAGAGTGAAGGAGGGATTGGAGGGGACTGCGGGCCGTGTATTGAAGTCTTTGTTTCGTGAGGAGATGCGCGTGAGAAGGAGACAGAGCCTTTGCTGGTTGAACGGCGGTGATGGTGGTCGAGCAACAAGAATCTACTGGTGCCTTTGTGGGATTCATTTCCGATAATTCCACTGTTGAGTCTTTGGGTGCAGACGAAGGAGACGTATCCGTCTTTGCAAGAATCGCCTTCACGCGAGAGACATAGACGATTCTGGAGGCGACGACGAGGGAGTGTAAGTGTTTGAACCAGGCTGTTAGAAGAGCAAGACCGAATGTAAAGACAAGGGCACCAGTGTATTGTGCGGGAGTGGAGGGTACGAATGTCTGGAAAAGGACAAGGTCGTTGATTGAAGAGTGGAGGAACATTAACCCCATTGAAGAGGACATGGTTGAGGTAGATGAACAGCCTGGCATTGACGGCATTGAAGCACACATTGAATTAGAGGTAGTAGAGCCAGAAGTAGAACCCGAGGAAGTAGATGGAGTAGGACACCATGAAGGGAATACCGAGCATAATTGGGAATAAGAAGCGGCACAGGAAGAAGTCGAACTTGAGCACACCGAAGCAACAAGTGAACCAATATTGCATTCTTTCAGAGTTGCGTTTCCGGGAACAGGTGTCAGAGCTGTGCATCCACTTGTTTTGCAGATGGCTGGGGCGGGGAAGGCGTCGCAGCTCGGACTTGCTGCGGATTCAAGGGCTTTCGATGTTGGAAGTGTGGTGGGAAGCGTGGTCGTGCAGCCCGAATCAGAAGAGGAAGCTATTTACTAATGTGTTAAATCTCCGCACTAGTTGACAGGATGCCTCGTACTCACCACAGAAGCTCTTGACTGCCACGCACGAGTCAGTGGTCGATGATACATCCGTGGCACACAGAACCCGGAGTAGATACACCGGAGAACACTGGGCCAATGAGACACCCGCTCCTGAACACTGCGTTGCCTGGAACCCGCACGGCACCACGGACAAGTCTACTGTTCCGTTCTTGGTACAAATACCTGTCAGAAGAGGAGTTGCGAACGATGATGATGATGATGCAGATGTTGCGCTCATTGGTGTGAAATTGGTTTTGATGGAGGAAAAACGGCAAAAAGGCCTCAAGACGCAAAAACCCCTCATTTTATGTGATGTTCATGTTCCTCTTTAGAGCTGCGAGATTAGTGAATGACTGGAAACTTGTTTGAAGTATGGTTGAGAGCAGAATCAGCGGATTTTTTCTTGCGTTTGAACAGAACGAGTACTTAGTTGCAAACCAGGTTGCAAGCAAGAGCATATACAAGAGTACTTCTGTTATCGAATTCTTCAAGACTTCACTGAAACAATAGAGTGACAAACAATTGTTCGGTTAACTTATCATTACTATCGTCATTGTTTGCATTCCGACCCTTCCTCTATTTTTCAACTATTACCGGTGCATTCCTTTGTTCATTCGACCTTTTCACGTGTCTCAGATTGTTGTGTCGGCTTTGTTTGAGTCAACTTCAACCACCGACAAGGATTTTGCCTTCGTTGTGTCTTCTTTTCAAACCAAAAAAACCAACAAGAAAATGTCAACAATTGCCGGAATGTCCCCCATGGCAAGTCAAATGGTAACTTTTTGGTCCAACGTGAACTCTTATTCTGCTTTGGTCACGTTTTCCACTTTTATGGTTATGCAACACAACGGCCATGCATCCATCTCATGCAGAAACCCAAACCACATGGTTAGAGCCATGGTCTGGTGCGACACAATCGCCTTCACACTTTCCTACATTTCAAACACATTCCTGTTACCCACGCAACCCTGCCAACGCCAAATCTTTTCCATTGTGTCCAACATCTTTTGGTCAGCAAAAGACGGGTTCAAGTACGCATACTTGACGTATCGATGCTGGGTCATTTGTAATTTCCAGGACCGTGTAAGCCTTTTTCTCTTCTACGCCCCTATTTTGCCCCAACCATTGTCCTTGAAAGTCCCGCCCCCGTAAGCTCTAATATATTGCATAAAACAATGTAGATCATAGGTCCAGTCTTCTTTGGCGGAACAGCAACGCTCCTCTCCTGGCTCTTTTTCGCGACGCGATATTCCTTCACAACAGAAAACTGTACAGCCTTCTTCCCTTCGTCTATTTACAATGGCATAAACCTTGCTCTCTACTTCCACTTTGCGCTTGCAGATATCATTCCCTCCGCGCTTTTGATCCGGAAACTCCATTTCGCGTCGAAACAGAGCGAGGGGTTGACTGCTGCGGGAGGGGTGAATAAAGTCGACGAAGTGTTGAAGAGGGAGTCGCATCGGTTGTTGTTGACTGCTGTGCTTATGGGATTGAATACAGTGTTGAGTGCGGGGAAGTTGATTACTGGAGCTTCGGTAAAGAAACTGCAAACTAGAATTTTAATTATTAATATGTGTGGTTTACTTAGTACTGGGTTCCTATGAACGCTTTGATTTTCACGTTCTGTCAGTTGCTTTTGTACCTATCTTCGTATGAGCCTAAAGGTGTGGCTGGAAACACGAGCGGTGGCGGTCATATTGTGAGTGTTGGACATCAAAAAAAAGGCAACGATGTCAGGAAAGATATCATTTCAACGGAAGAGTACTCTTTTAAACTTGCAAAGACTTCCTCTGTTGCTTGAGTGTATTCATTGTTGTTTCTTTCTCTTTCGATTCTCAATAAATTCAGTAGTTTCTTCAGAATAAACTTTAAACTACATTATAAAAAATGCCGCATATGAAAGGTATTGAAAAGATCACCAAGATTGGCAGTGATTTTATAAACGCTGTTCCATCCATCTTTATATCCAGGCCAGTCCATCAGTCACAGCCATTACCAAACCATGTCGACAGGCCTTTCTCCGTTCGCCAATAATTTGGTCACATTTTGGGCCAACGCAAACTCATATTCAGCTCTAGTAACTTTCTCAACGTTCATGGTCATGCAACACAATGGACACGCGGCTATTTCGTACGACAATCCAAACCACATGGTCCGGGCTATGGTCTGGCTAGACACAATCGCGTTTGGGATCTCGTTCACGGGAAGCTCGTTGATAACAACGGCAACACAACCCTGTCAACGTCAAATATTCTCTGTTCTTTCTCAGATATTCTGGAGCTTGAAAGATGGATTCAAATACGCGTATTTGACACACCGGTGTTGGGTGATATGTGGGTTTCAGGATCGGCTGATTGGGCCGACAGTGTTTGGAGGGGTGTCGACATTGTTGTCTTGGCTGTTTTTCGCGTTTCGGTATTCATTTGCGACGGTGGGCTGTGTGCCGGCATACTCAGAGAGCACATATACTGCTCTTAATCTAGCAATGTATGCCTGGTTTTCCATTTCGGATATAATTCCTTCTGCGCTCTTGATACGGCATCTTCGACGCGCGAGGCAGGAGAGTACGGCAGTTGCACTAAAGATGCAGAGGAGTGGGCGTTCTGGGAACGTGAATGAGGTTTTGAGGAGAGAGTCTGGGAGGTTGGTTTTCACTTCACTCTTCATGTGTGTGAATACTGTATTAAGTGTTGGCAAATTGGTTACCGGGGCTTCGGTTAGTTAGCTGTCGTTTCTTTAAAATACTGATACTTTGTTTTTTTCAGTATTGGGTTCCCATGAACAGTTTGATATTTACATTCTGTCAGCTGTTATTGTACCTATCTTCGTATGAGCCCAAGACGTTCACGGTCACGGGGACGGCGACTGCGGTCGAACCAAAGAGCGTAGTAGGGAGAAGTAGCTGCGGCCCAGCAACTGTTGCCGCACTGGAAAAATCACGGCATAGTGGATCATTAGTTTAGTATTTACTAGTAAAACAGTTCTGTTTGATCCATCTCCACTTTTTCCTTTTCCAAACCACATCACCACCAAACCAATGTCTCTCCTCGCACGCAACCTTTCCAAGCAAGTTTTCACACGCCAAAGCCGGCGCCACTTTTCCGTTTCGCCGTTTGCGCCTGGGCCACCGTCGCCGCGCGTGCTTGGCTTTCTGGGCTTGGCGCCGTTCGTTGGGACGACAGCCGCTGCGATCGTTGCGCCAGAGTTCACGTTTCTTGCGATGGAAGTGCAGAGCGTTTACTCAACAACGATCCTGTCTTTTATGGGTGCGGTTCACTATGGCCTTGCGATGGCTGAGTACGGGAACATTGGTTGGTTATCTTTGGATAGTTTCCTAGGAGTGGTAGTTGTGAGTCAGAGTGATCTAACGTGTTCTTCCCAGGCCTGAACCAGTCAAATGCCGTGCGGTACTCGTTGTCTGTGACCCCGGCCCTTGTTGCCTTCTTTGCTACTATCCTTGGAAATGTCCCCACTGCCCTTGCCGTCCACCTTGTCAGTTACAACGCTCTTCTGTGGGCTGATTTAGTTGCTGCAAGGAAGGGACTGGTTCCATCTTGGTACCCGGGAATGCGAATTTGGTTGACAGGGATCGTCTCAGCCAGTATTGGTGGAATGTTGTACTTGGGATACACAAAAGATCAGAAGGACAAGGAAGTTGTTGAGGGAAAGAGTGCATAAAATCATGAATGTCGTTAGAATAAACTTTGAGTCACATGTGACGTTCCCAGATATTTTGGCTATGCACATGGGGGCATAGAAACCCATAACCACGGCAACCTACACGGCAACAGTCCAAATAGTCACGATCCATCCAGTAAATTTCAATATAGCCACAAGGCAAGTTAAACTACATCTAGTTCTGCTTTTATGATGTTATTAAAGTATCAAAAAGGCGAAAGATCAAATACAACCAAAAATCGACTTAATTTAAAGATTAGAATTTCTGGATGCATCGTGCTCTTCAAATTGAGAAATCGTGGGTCTCCAATTTGAATAGAAACACGTTTTCTTGAACGGTATCATATTTGCCTCCGGGATTTATGGCTTCTACTATAGGACTAAGTGCTCCTGATGCTGTGGGCACTTCCCCCATTCGAGAAACAAGAGGTCTTGTTCCTGTTCAAGGCGGTATCCTTGCCGAAATCGAAGCCGTCAAGCTTGCCAACCATAACTTGGAAGCAGGAGCAGAGTCCTTTGCAAAGATGAGATCGTCTTGGCATATGTATCTCGGTGTCTTTCTTGGAACTCTTGTCGTTTCGGTTTCTGTCGTCTACACTTTTTGGTGGAAAGAGTATCAGCCGCATGACAACAGAGAAGGGTACAATATCGATTTCTTTCAAGTCTTGCCTCGTGTTGTACTTGGAATCCAGGCGTTTTTTGTGGTTCTGTCTGGTGTATTAGGAACGTACTTTTATGTTCGCCGGAAGAGATACGGGGATTGCCCTCGTATTCCATGGTTCACGTACATGCCAGTCCCGTATCGAGTCGTGCTGGTTAGTTTCATGGTTGGAATGTTGGTGAATGCTATTCTTGTTGGATTCACATTTGTATTTGGTCCGGTGAATCCATCTCTCCCTGTATCTGCGGCGCTTGCGTATGGCCCTTTGGTTGTTATAGGACTCTTTCTTGCAATTTCGTATTGCTTTAACTTTCGAAAGGCGAGAAACGTGCTGGCTGCGGAGGGGCATGTTTATTCTCATGATCAAATGGCAGAGATTGCTTTAAGTGATGTCAAGTAAAGATGTCAAGTAAAGTACTTTGTTGTAATTGACGATTAGTTCAAATAAAAACCCTGATAAAATCCACTTGAGATTCGCAACATAAATGTGTTTGGGTTTGAACATGCCAAGAAAAACAGGAATACTATTGTTGCAAGTTCTGAAATCATTCATTTGGCATGAATAAGAATGAATTACTTAAGATAATATATATGCAACTACTTACAAATGCTTTTCCTTTCTCATTAAAAATACGGCAAGCAACATAAAACGTATTTGTAAGGATTTACAAATGCGACAAACGCGGTAGTGTCTTTTTCGCTTTTACACCAGACAAACTATTGATACTATCAGGCGTTATACGTAATTGTCATCAAACGTCAACATGCCAAGAAATATGACATTCAATTTTTGGAAAGGTCTTGGCAATTTGACCTCCCAACAATTTCAACCACGACCTGCCCCTCGATTCTGTACGTATTTAAAATACCACTGAAGAACTGTGAGAGATAACTCAATACTAATTTGTTTGTGGAGATGGCGCAATATGACAAGATATTCTGGAACAAAGAAGGAAGCAAAAAAAAAGATTACTCTAAAAGATGAATGGGCCGGTGAAACACAGTTCCCCAGGCGATTCCACGTCCACTGAAACGCTCGTTCCAACGCGACTGTCAGTTGGCGCCAAGGTCTTCACGCACGTCATGTCCCCGCTTGGACGAACGATTCTGGGACGCCCCATTTGTCAGATCAATGAAGTCAAGATTACAAAGCTGTTTGGAACCTCTTCGGACATTGAAGCTGTCTTTGGACCTCAAGATCAGGTCCGAAGGATGATTGCGCTCACTGCGAGGGCTGTTAATGAAGCACCTTATACTGCTCTTGGACGTGTGGTTCATCAGCAGGAGATGAAGATGGCCGCTGAAGCGAGGTAATATTACAAAATAGCTATTACAAATCTGAAATGATAATAACTCTTCGGGCCTCCCTAAAAACCATCAGACGAGTAGTAATGGAATACATTGTTTCAAACCCGTCAATCCAAGATGTGAAAATCAAGTCTCCATTGGTCGTTCTTGGCCTTCCTCGCTCCGGAACGACTCTGATACATCGCTTGTTGGCTTGTGATCCCGTTGCAAGAGGGTTCAAAACTTTTGAGATGCTGGCGTCTCTGGGCAGCGACCTTGTTCCACCACCCAACAAGACAAACTACACTAACCACAGGAATATCACAACCATCGAGAAGGGAATGACGCGTCTTGAACTTCTATTTCCAAACTGGTTATCTGAATACCGGGAATCACACTTCACTGCTGCCGATGAGTATGAGGAGGAGGTTTTGATTGCCATGCACCAAGGCTACAACTTTGTGAACCACCCCTCCGTTCTAGAAATGTATCGAAACCAAAGCTATATGCTCCAAGTATACGTGTACATGAAGCGATACATTCAAATGCTGGTTTCAGGTTTCACAAACGTCTCCCACATTGTCCTTAAATCGCCTATCCATTCGGACAGCTTACACGCACTGCTCTCCGTGTTTCCAGACGCTCGTGTCGTGATTATGAACAGGAGCTCAACGCAGGTTGTGCCTTCTGCAACGCTACTGACATCGCGAATGATATCGTCTAAAATCAAGCCTGGTAAAATCGATGCCCGCGAATTTGGTCAGCAAACACTGGATCGAATGGTTTCCATGCATAAATCGATTGTGTCGTTTTGTGGTCTTGTTGCTGCACGACAAGTCAAGCTCATGCCGAATGTTGCGACGGATCCGCCCATGAAGGATCATCAAGTTTCGGCGTCGCAATTTATTAACGTTGAGTATGATGATTTGGTGACGAGGCCGGTTGAAACTGTTCATGCTGTGTATAAGCACTTTGGGATGCCGGTTACAAAGGAGTTTGATGACGCGATGCGTGAATACCTGGCGGAGAACCCGCAGGGAAAGCATGTCAAGAGTCGGTTGGATTCGAAGCAGATGTTTGGATTTACGGATACCTCTATCTTGAAGGCGTTTGAGGCTGTGCAATCTGTTGATCATTGAGACTCTGTATTTTACTCTTTTACTACCTTGTACTTAAAAAATAATGTACATGAAAAGTCAAAATAAACGTGGGGGATCTTATTGAATGGAATTGTCTATAACGGTGGCCTTCTGTGTCCAATGACCCTGATCTCTTGACCTTCACGCCTCCTGTACCTCAACAACAGGATCCAATTGACCTAGACTCTTCAAATAAACTTCTTCCTCGACTTTTTGAATGGCCTCCTCCTCCGGACTCATCACCAAATGCTTTCTGTGAAACCACATATGAATCATCCCCAACACAAGCTTCCCAGCACAGATGGATACTGCGACATAATTCGCTTCATTCATCACAATCGCAACAAACACAAACACACAAACTGCAAGTGCGTACACTGCACATGGAATACCCAACGCAGACTTGAACGGACGTTTAAACGACGGGTATTTGTATCGAAGATACACAAAGGACACGCACGTCGAACCGTACATTAACGTGAGGTAAAGGAACCCAGCGGGTCCGAGTGCGTTTGTGATAACTGCAAGGGAGCCGGAGACGGACGGTTCAAAGTAGCTGAGGAGGATGAAGAAAAGGGCCATAAGACAGCCGAAGAGATACGAAGCCCATGGGACGCGTTCAGTTTTGTAAGGGAGGGTGGTGATGGAAAGGAATTGGGGCATAAGTCCAGAGCGAGAGAGCTGTGACGAAACCTTTTTTTTTTAATAATTTGAAAACAAAAAGGGAGGAGTGGGATAAAGTACCGCGAAGCAAAGACGACTAAAAGCGTAGAATAGGGAGAGGGTCGTTGCAGTTGCCTTAGAGAGGTTGTTGTTTAAAATCTTTTGATTAACCAGAATATGTATGGAACCTACATAAAGAGCTCCAATCCAATAACACAAGGTATTATAGGTTTGTCCTTCGGGGTCCAAACCAAGAAATCCAGCAAATGTATTGATCATGGGATACCAAAACGATTCGTTCCCATATAATCCCGGTGGAACAGACGCGATCACTAGAATCAACAACCAGTATAAACTTATAAATGTTGCAGACGTTGCGAACATAGCGCGAGGCCCGTCAGTAATAAAGTCTCTACATTCCTCAGCCATAAGAGGAATAATTTCGAGACCCTGGAAGTCACCCATAACAAAAGGGACACTATTAACGGCACCAGTGATTCCAAGAGGAAAGAGAGCTTGAACTTGGTTGTATGGAATGGTGGTGGAATTAACATCTGAGTTGAATGTTTCTTGAAAGTATTGGTGGTCGGCCCAGAAGTATGAGTTTGCAACGCTGATTTGGGGTAGTGTAAATGCGAGCACGACCTATTTTTTTTTGTACGGTTTATGATGTAAGAGCAAAGGATGACGTAATGTATGAGGTGAGAAAAGCTTACACCAAGACATAAAACACAGAGAACGCAAAAGCAGCCGAAAAAGAGCTTGTTCCGAATGATTTGGATACCAAAGCAGATTGTAAAGATGATGAACCACCAAGCCGGAATGTACTTCTGATCCCACTGCGCAAGGTTATTAAGGTTTGTAGCCAACCCGTTGATATTCCCCGCCAGAAAGATTGTATACTCTGCAAGTTCACATTGTCCAATCATATACCCCAAATACGGTCCAAAAGCCGCGCGTGTAAACGTCGCAAGCCCACCAATAAACGGCAACATTGTCATAAGCTCCGCAAGAATAACCGCGATCGAAATCTGCCACACCGTCATCACAGCCGTCGCAGTAATCATACTACCCCACCCTTCCCCAGATATATTCCCCCACCACCCGGTCCCCAACCCAGACGCAAGACATACAATGCACACGGAGAAGATGTGGTATACACCGAGATCTGATTTTGTGAGAATACGGTCTTCAAAGTACTTTTCGTCTTTTGTTTCGTATGTTACTGCGAACGCCTTTTCGGCGGCGAGGGAGATGAAGGATTTGGAGGGGCGGCCGATTGTGCCGGCTTGGAGGTTTCCGGATTTGTTTGGGGGTAGGTTTGCGCCGCTGTGGTGGGTTGGTGCGAGGAGGTTTCCGGATCTTGTTGGGGCGGGGAGGTGGGTTTCGCTGGATGGGATTGGTGGTATTCTGATTTCGGAGGTGCGAAGGACTTTGGACGTGCTTGATTCTCTGAGAGGCTTCTCTTTATCGTTTGTTGGGCCCATTTTTTTTTGTTTCCCTCTCGTGTTTGTGGTGGTTTTGATCTGTTTAAGAAGGCGGAGGTTTGGAGGAGGTTGGGCGTGAGAGAATTGTTTGAATGTCGATCTCTGGACTCTGAGAAAGGGGGAAACATAGTATAAATTATGGGTTAGAGGCCTTGAAAATTGACATGGTGGGTGAGTTGCACCGTCAACTAAATAGTCGGGTTTAATACCGCATTTTGGTGTTGGTATGAATCTTGTTGTATGGAGCCAACTATCAACACAACAAGACAACATATAACTAAATTATGAACATTTATTGGAACAGTTGGAATGATAAAGGAAAGGGAATTTCACAGACGTTCGCCATCTGTTGATTCAAACAACCATGCGGCGACACCATAGCCCAAGCTGGCAGCCAAAAGATAAACAATATTAAACTGCATAACAATGAGCATGACCAAAAACGAAACAAGAGTCTGAGCAACTTCAAGCACAAACTTTGTCACTTGATGCACAATAAACGCCGAGTCCAACGACCGAGGCCTCCTTTTATTTGTACTGATCAGCGACTTGTTTGCATCGTCTTTCAAGTGACCTGATTGCACCGACTTGATCCTGTGTTTCACAATCGCCCTCTTTGCCGCACCAATTGATTCGCCGACAATCGCCAAGGCAAAGACAAAGACCGCGGCGCCGAGAAGACCTGCGTTTGACGACGGGGCAAAGGATTCAAAGAGAACCGAGTCGCCAAGGCTCCAATGAAGCGCCATTGCCATGCTGCCACTTGAACCAGTGCTGCTACTGCTAGACCCGTGTGAGTGACTCATTTGGTGGGTTGCTTGGAAGAGAGTAGGTCGAAGGTGAAGGAAGGAAGGAAGGAAGGTGAGGTGTTTTTGCGATACTACTTTCTGTAAAATCTCCACTCTCTTCTCTTTTCATAATCTCTTCTCATTGAAAACAAACAAAAAAGAATGTCTCTGAAACACATCTCAAAGTACACACAGGAAGACCTTTCCTGGGCCCGCTCCCTTCCCAAAGTCGAACTGCACGCACACATTAATGGATCCGTGTCCCTGGACGACCTCCGCTCCCTCGCCCTTTCAAAGAACCTTCCCTTTCCTGCAACGCTGGCGCTTCCTGGTGATCCCGGCTTCGACATCAAAGACGTGTTCACTCTCTTTTCAACCACGATTTACGGCGTTGTGCGCGACCAGGATGCCCTGCGATTCGTGGTTGGTAAGGTGCTTGATGCGTTTCAGGCTGATGGGTGTGTGTACTTGGAACTGAGGACGACGCCAAAGAAGAATGAGGCGATGGATATGGATGAGTATGTCATGGTTGTCGTTGGGGCGATTGAAGAATGGCTTTTGGGGAGGGCTGGTTCACAGGAGGGGTTGATGCATGTGCGGCTTCTGCTGTCGGTGGATAGACGGCATTCGGTGGAACAAGCGAATCAGATTGTGGATCTTGCTGTAAAGTATGCGCCGTTGCATACGTGTATTGTTGGTGTTGATGTGTGTGGTGATCCTACAGTTGGAGGTATAAGACACTTGGTGCCTGCTCTGCAAAAAGTGAAGCCAGCTGCGCTGAAACTTGTGGTGCATTTTGCGGAAGTGGCTGAGTGTCCGGAACAAGATGAACTAGAAACTATTCTTTCCTTGAATCCAGACAGATTGGGGCACTGTACTTTCGTGCCCTCTCACCTCATGGATGAAATCATCAAGAGAGAAATTACTATG
The DNA here is from genome assembly GCA_002104985.1 of Rhizoclosmatium globosum. Lineage (NCBI taxonomy): Eukaryota > Fungi > Chytridiomycota > Chytridiomycetes > Chytridiales > Chytriomycetaceae > Rhizoclosmatium > Rhizoclosmatium globosum. The sequence goes on along the minus strand of MCGO01000171.1, from coordinate 43,856 downwards.
GAAATCTGTTTGTCGAGTAACGTTGTTGGAGGTACTGTGTCGGCATACGAAAGACATCATTTGATTGAATTGTGGAAGGAGAGAGGGTACAGGAATTTGGTACTTTGCACCGACGATCGTGGTATCTTTTTGAATGAGTTGAGTCATGAGTATTTGATTGCTATGGATATTCTGGGATTAACCAAAAGAGAGATGGAGGAATGGGCTGCCAGATGTGTGGAACAGTATAGAAAATAAACGAAAGTGCATTTGAATAGATAATGGCACATAGGATTCTTTGGTATTGTGAGTTGGGGCTGACAATCCCATCAGATTAGTGCGACAAAGAAATAGAGTTGAATAAATATAGTAATTTCAGCAGCAGGAAGGTTTATTTAACAGGTAATTCTGGTTAAGTTCGGGGCAGTTGATCACCCTTTCCAGTGTTAAATCAGTTGGATCCAACTCAAAAAACACACACTATTTAATTCAAACAGGATGCTTCAGTGCAAGTACAAGTACAACCACCAATGCAAACCACATTCCTCGCACGCAATCGCCATCATTTCGTCGATTGAAGTACCTCGAGACGTGACGATCGCAGCCTCGTTCCAGGCACAACTTGACCAAACCAATTCCAATTCCAATTCCAATTCCAATACCGAAACCTTCTTTCTTTCAACGTGCGCACGTGGCCTCGATCTGACGCGCGGCGCCCCTTCGCTTTCCCGAGATGAAAGCATCGCAATCCACGGCGGCCGCGGACCACCGGGCGCTGTTCCACCACCACCGCCCTTGGTTCACTTGGACGGTACTTGATCTACTTGTTTCTTGTTTCTAACTAGGCACTGCTTTCTACCAGGCACTAACTAACTAAGACATCCATTGAAAACAAACACAGACAACGCGCTCCTCCTCGCCCGCAACGCCAGACACTCCGCCTCCGCCATCATCGTCATCACCTCAGATCCAAGCCGCGCCCTGGTCGCCCGCCGTCAAGAACTCGGAATTCGCGACTACCAAATCGACGAGTGGATCCATGCCGTGACCCTGAACCACGAAAAGGGAACGCCCATCGTCGTTGTCAATGCAGGCCACAGCGCGTACGATGATACGATTCCTCGCGCGTTTGTTCCTCTTTCTTCACCGGCGAAAGACGTTTGGGAGTCGTTGATGAACGCGGCGGTTGCTGTTGTTGAAAAGGACAGCGTCGATGTGGTGTCGGTTGTTGCGGAGTATTTCGGAAACGTGAAACTGCAACTGGTGTTGGGCGACAGGAAAATGAATGTGCGTCCACTTGATTTCGTGCAAGCTGCTCGATGGTACAAGATGGCTGCAAACGCGGGTTCCAGTGAAGGACAGAGGAAATATGCAAAGTTGTTGGCTGAGGGTAAAGGAGTGGAAAAGAATATTGTTGAAGCGGCGAAATATTATAAGATGGCTGCTGAGGCTGGGGATTCTTTGGCGCAGATTGCTTTGGCCAAGTGGTATGTGTTTGTTAAAAACCTTTCTTTTATCAATACTGATGCTTCACGTATAAACAAGGTACGCGCGTGGCAATGAAGCTGTACCAAAGAATTTACTCGAAACAAAACGTTATTTGGAGCTGTCGGCCAAGTCCGAGTCATCCGAAGATAGAGCTTTCAGCCAAGACCTATTAAAACAGCTTGAAAAGAATCCAAACGGTCCACTCTGCTTATCAAACCACTCTGGCGAGCATGAAATTATGATATTGTATTCGCAAGAAGCTGGAGATGCACGAGTCTCAAGTATTCTTCGGAACAAGCTTGGGTCTCATAATCTCGCCGTGTACACAGACCAATCTTGCGGAGAGGGTGAAGTGTTTGATAATTTAAGCTTGAAACCGAACTTTACGAAAGAACTTGACGCTACAGAAGGACTCCCAACTATTTTCTCGAAACCGCTTCACCATGATGATATGGATGCCATGAAGAAAGCGAAAAAGGCGATCATCATCATTATTTCAGTATACTCCTTGTCTCTGATGTTACGCAGGCTGAATGCAGGCGTAAAAGATGAGTTTATGGAATCGTGGAAGCAGGCGATTGCGCTCTCCAAAGAGAATGGACGAAAACTGATTGTTGTTCACGTTCCAAGCGGGACAAGATTCGCAACTGCTGGATCCAACCTCGCAAAAACTCACCCGGAAATAGAACCGTTGCTGAAAATGATGAACGACTGTGGTGGGAGTATTCCAAAAATTATTACAAAGAGTACAGATGAGAAAGACATCGAAAGAGTTGAATTCCAAATCATGGCTGATTTGATGGGTACAGCTGTGATTGATTGTTTCCATCACACTGAAACTAAACAAAATGCTCTTCCTTTAGGTGATGCCGAATGCCAACTGAAAATAGGAGACATCTATAAAACTGAACCTAAAATTTCTGCACGCTATTACCAGATGGCTGCTGAACAGAATCTACCTGAAGCTCAATACCGTTTGGCATCCCTCTTGCTTTCTGACGAGTCTTCTTCTGCGAAAGACGCCGTAAAGTCAACCTGTTATTTCAAGTTGGCTGCTGAAAACGGCCATTCCCAAGCTCAATACCAATACGCGCTTGCTTTGTACAACGGTATTGGCACGGACGTGGATAAACAGGAAGCCGTGAAACATTACCGTCTTGCAAGTGAAGGTGGTGTGTTGGAGGCATTTGTGGGTTTGGGAGATTGTTTTGCGAATGGTGAAGGCGGGTTGGAGCAATCGTGGGACGAGGCGGTCAAGTGCTACAAAGCAGCTGGTGCGCAGGGAAAACGTAAGTTAGCACATTGCTATAAAGTTGGGTGTGGAGTCATGAAGGACCCGCGGGCTGCGTATGAACTGGTTGCAGATGATGGGTGGAATGAGCTTGTGACTGGGCCTTTGGCTCCTCGCAAAAAGATGAAGAATGACGATGAAGAAGAGACGGAAGAGGAGGAGGAGGAGGAGGACGCGGATGAGGAAGGCAATGATGCGATGGATGTGGACAAACAAACTCGGAAGGAGAAAGCAGGCGTACCATCATTGCACAAGTTGAGTCAAGACAACATTGTCAAAGGTCTTCGAAATGTATTGGTTGAAATGCAGGCGCCATTCTGTGTGGGTGGTCGCGTTCAAGTGACGTCGCAAGCCCCTGTTTCCGTCTTCTTCGAGGTTGATCGCGACAACAAGGAATCATCTGTGATGGGAAGCAAGAACATCACTTTTCCGTCAGAAGCAGCCTTTTTTGCGGTGAATGATGTTTTGGAAGCTTCATCTCCTGCTGCATTTGGATACAAATCGGAGACTGTTGTCGACAATACCTATCGCAAGGCTTGGAAAATCGATGGATCGAATATTTCTACCACGTTTGATGTGTATGGGTCTGGAATTGTTGAACAGATTCAAAAGACTTTGTTAGCGTCGGGTGCAGGAGTTCGTGCCGAATTGCATAAACTGAACGTTTATGGTCCTGAGGGGTTCTTCAAGTCACACGTTGACACGCCTATTTCCGATGATATGTTTGGATCGTTAGTTGTTTGTCTGCCTGTTGAGTTTGAAGGAGGAGTTTTGAAGGTGAATAAGGAGCACAACACCAAAACTTTCAATTGGGGGTCTTCGACGAAGGATATTTCAGGCGCTAGTTGGATTCAATGGGCGGCTTTCTTCTCTGACTGTCCTCATGAGATTTCTCCTGTCCAGTCAGGCTATCGCATCACATTGACGTATAACCTGTTCAAAACGGCTCCAACTCAGTTCCTATTCACCGACTTGACAACACAAGACAACTTGTTCTACTCCTACTTGAAGACGTCCATCGCGAACCCAAAGTTCTTTGAAACAGGCGCCATCTTCCTGTTCCACTGTGAACACGCATACCAAATCCCTGCCAACCCAGACCCATCGCTTCGTCACCCAATCTTGCACATGTTAAAGGGTACAGACATGCAGCTATTCCAGTCCGCAGTCGCATGCGATCTTCAAGTATTCTTGAAGCCTGTTTATGGTGGATTCAGTAACAACGACGGACCTGTATACTTTATCGGAAACAAATTCGTGCACGGCGGGGATTCTGACCAGTACGATGCCAAACTCGATTTCTTGACTAATAGGCTTGGAGGTGTGCAGGTGAAGCAGGGTGGAGACAATGTTGTTTGGTTTGGGAAGGCGAAGAGTATTAATCAGCATGAGTATGCGTATTATGGGAATGAGGCGTCGGTTGATTATGTGTATAGTTCTGCGGTTTTGGTTGTTGTTATTCCGGCATGGAAGGATCGTGCTGGTTTGATTGAGGAGTGATTTCTCTGAGTTTTGAAATGAACTCAAACTTTGTGTGTAGTTAAATTACAGAAAAAGAAATGAGCATTATAGGAACATCGATTGTCTCTACAACTTGGCTACTTATCCAACTACACAGGTTTCTTAGAGTTGGTCCACTTGTTTATTGGTTTGAATCTACAGCGACAGCCATATGTACAAAAGTAAACATCAAAACTGTATTTAAGAAATAAAACCCAAAAAAACGCAAACCAATTTTTGAAATACGCTAAACCCACTATCGTCATCAATTTTGCAGGTATACTGCCGCAATGTTAACAACAGCCTTGGAGTTGGGAATCAACACCCAATTCGCAGTCAAGTCCTCCTTTGGCTTCTGGTAAATCGCGTTATCGCTTCCGACTCCATAAATTGGACCACCATTATCGCCGCCCACAGGTCCGTCAAGATCAAATTGAGCTGTGCGCGAAACGCAACAAGAGTTGGGAACCCATTCCCATGGAGAGTCAAGGCTTTTCTTGGTGTACAAGTGTCCATCAGGAGCTGTTCCGAGAATCACTCTGTTGGTCAAGACAGTAATGTCAATTACAGATCCCGAGTTTGGAACAAGAACCCAGGCCGCAGAAAGATATTCTCGAGTGTACAACTGGTTATTCAATCCAAGACCGATGTAAATATCCTTATGAGCCAAGTTGGTCCCAGGAAGATACCCAATACTCTTGATTTTTACATCAGCTGGATCAGCCAGCAATTTGCACGACGATGCATCAGTTGGAAGTGTTGGACACGAGTAGAGGCGATTGTCTATACCGACAATAATGGTCTCCACGTTTGAAGTCTGGATAATATCAATCACCTTTGGTCCTTGAATTTGTTGAGTCCAAGGTCCAGCAACAGCTGCCAACGGCTTTCCATAAAGTAAGTTATCCATTCCGACTCCAAGAAGAACACGTGTAGGTGTAGACGGCAGTACCACAGAAACTGAGCTAACAGTTCCTGAATTTGGAAGCTTAAACCATTGGATCGGATTCAAGCTGTTTGTAACATACAACTCTCCATCCATGCCAACACCAACCAGAGATTCCTTATACGGAATGAAATGTATATAATATGAGTTGGAATACGCAGCGGTACGTGTCACGCAACAAGACCCAGAAAGAAACACCCACGGCGCATTCAAGCTCTGTTTCGTGTAGAGCTGGTGATCAGGCCCCGTCCCAACAATAACTCCACTCATCAAAACAGTTATGTCAACAACATACCCGGAGTTAGGGACATATTGCCAGGACCCACCCAATCCATTTCGCGTGTACAATTGGTTATCCATTCCAACACCGATGAACGTATTACCGTCACTCAAGACGTCAATACTTTTTACTGCGCCGGATTCTGGAACGAGGCTGCAACTTGACCAGATGGAGATTTTTGGACAAGTCCAAAGTGTGTTTTCTGCGGCTACGACTACGAAACTCGCACCTGGGAGTTGAATCACGTCTATTCCTTTTGCTCCGAAAGTGGGTGTCCAAGTTGCTGCTGGGTATGCTTTTTTCCAGAATGTTGTGTCAGGCGCGATTCCGAGGAGTTCCGTATTGGGGATTGGTGTAGGAGATGGGAGCCTTGTGGACTGAGTGGTTGTGCTTGTTGTTGAACTTGTTGTCGAGCTGGTGGAAGAGGTAGTTTTGGAAGATGTGGAAGTTGTCGACGAAGTGGTAGTTGAAGAAGTGGTGAAAGAGCTGGTAGTAGAGCTTGTTGACGTACTTGTGGAAGACGTTGGAGAAGACGTGGTAGTAGATGAAGTAGTCACAGCATACACAGTAGTAGTCGTAGGTGTCAATGAATTTCTTGTCAAAGTTTTACTTGGCTGTGGTTGAACAACCGGCCAATCTGTATGCTTCCTCGTCGTCGCAAGAATCACGAAGAACTGTCGCGTCTGAACTTGACTGTTGTCCTTCAAACCAACATCAAACGCGGCAATTGCTGTGTTACCACTAAACACATTAACGTGTACAAATGGAGCGGTGTCTTTTTGTAGTGAGACTGCATACCAGATTGATGATACGTTGTTGTATACGGAGAAGGAGAGATATAATCCGGAGGATTGGGAAATAGTGTAAAATACTCCACCAGTAGTATTTGCACTGTAAAGTCCAGTTGCGTCAGTCAAATAGGTAAATGACTTTAAGCTATCAACCTGTAGATCATTATTAATATTAATCGGATGCCTAAAAAATGGGGAAGATGTACTGTATATTTATCAGTTCCTGTGAGAGTGAAGATTGGGTTGTTCACCAACGTGTCAGACACTGGCGTAAGAAGAGAAGCGCCTTGGAAAATTGAATAACCGGGATCGTTTACGTTGCTTGGATCCACGAAGGGTAGTGACATGAATCCAGCTGCCAACGTAGACTGGATATCGTTGTAAATACATTGCGTCCCACATATTTCCATAAATTGATGAGCTGAAATGGAGGAAGAAGGGGAAAGTGATGATTTTGGGCCAGGCGAGAACACTGCTGCTTGACTTTGCACTGGTTTTGGAGCTTCGGCAGTGGTGGTTGATGGGAATTGTGTTGGTACAAAGACAAAGTAGCCGTACATTGTTGAGGTTGTTGCAGACGTTGTGGAAGTTGAAGTTGTAGATGCAGAAGTTGTTGTGCTGTATGTCGTTGTTGTTGTTGTGGATGTGGTTGTTAAAGAAGGAGTTGGGTTTTGACTGTCTTTCGCAGAGTCCTTTCGGACGGTTGCGATAGTAACAGTAAACGGGAATGGACCAGAAGGAGAAAAGGCATTGTTCACTGACAGTGAGTAATCAAATTCGGCCACGATGTTAGTCTTGGAGTAAACGTCCACGCGAATAAAAGGGTTTACATCTTGAACGAGTGTCACGGCATACCAAATAGATACAACTGGCCCAACTTTCGTACTGCTATAAAGCGAAAAAGATACCGCATTTCCGACAGACGTGAGTGTGTTATAAACACCACCAGTTACATTCCCAGTAAACCACCCAGTGTTTGGGAAAGTCAAGTACGAGAATGATCTCAAGTTGCCAACCTTTCGACAAAACTTAAATTTAATCACATCTATATTACGAAAGTTTAAAAGTAAATACCTGGTAATATCCGTTCCCTTGAATTGCAAAAACAGGATTATTAACCATTGTACCAGTCAAAGGGGTGAACAAAAATGCGCCATTAAAAATCGTCGGATCAAATACATGATCCAACGTGAAAGGAATCAGAGAAAGGGGTACTTTTGACGAGGCGAGTGTGGATCGAATATCATCATACACACCGAGAGTACCAGCGGCGAAAAGAAACTGGTATGGGAGATCGGGGTCATTGACTGGAGCAAGGGTGGCTGCAGGCGAAATTGGCCTGTCTCCCATGGTTTCCACGAACTGAGATGCACCAGTCGTTTTGGTTGTCGTGAATAGGACTGGCTGTGGGAAGTCGGGTTGAGCTCTGGCATCTAGTAGGATCGATGATTTTTTGTTGTTTAAGGGTACTAAAGTGGTGGTTGGCACGCTGTTGAAGACGGCTGTTGGTACTTGCTTGGCGATCAAGGTTGTTGCTGTAGGAATCGCAAAGACGTTAAGAGAAGCAGCAGCTAGGAGAAGGACACCCAAAATCAATCGCATTTTGGATCAAGTTTGAGGACTCTTTTGTGAAATTTTTCAATCATTGAGTGTGAGAGTGCGAAAAGCATAAGGAGGCTTTGTTAGGGCAGTCCGAGTCCGATTGAATGTTATCTATCCTTTAGGGTAAATTATCTTAGTGATAGAATCTATTCCTCAAAAAAATTATAATATTTATTTCAATATAAGGTTGTTCATTCATTGACAGTAATCCTTTGCAGCGGCCCCAAGCACACCTCTGTTTCATTCATAAACTGGATTAGATATGCAGTGGTTCCAAATACAGCAACGTGAGTGACATTTTACGGCAATTTCTCACAAGGAACTGGCACAAAATAACCATCAGTGCAAACACCTTTAGCTTCTCCCTAATACAGAAATACTTCGTGGCACTGATTTTCCGGCTTCCGTGTATCCAGAAGTGCAGTCCCAGCAAACTTGAACTGCTTCACCATTTCATCATTGGCACCGTATACTTTGGCTGGAATCTTTAACGCCCAACCCAAGTCCGCCTCAACAAACGTGTAGGATGCATAATCTTGAGGAAACTGAGTTGAAGACAAGTCTTCCAGCAATCCAGTGAAAACTCAGCTCTATTAACCTTATACCAACGTTTGGTGTCATTGCTGCAATCGCAGGCTAAATGCGTCTGAATTGCTCAGTGGTTTGGCACCAAAAACAGCTGCTCTCCCATTGAAAGAGTCATGCAACTTAAATGCATGGCGGGGCAACCAAGGGAATAAGATACAGGGAGGGTCACGACTCCTTTTTTTGCTATTTCCGATGTTCGATGTCAGGCCCTTTTGCTCCCCCATTTCTCACCAAAAGCGTGAGGAACGGCTTCTCCAGCCCATTACACCATAGCACCACCATCTCGTCAGCTCATCCTTTGACCATCGATTGGAATTAGGTAAGCTAATGTATGGAAAGAGCCACGGCAATGGATGTTGAGCTGTTGCGACTAGATCGCTGTTGGCCCATCTTCAAACGAGAGGAAGTGCAGGCCTGTACAGAATTGGCTGAAACTTAATCTACGGTATATAATAATGTGAAATATATTGAATACAAAGGGGCATCAAGGGAACTTTAAAATTGAAGGACTTCAGTTGTCCGAGTCTGTCGTCGACGTGTCTCTCTCTCCTTGTTCCATGTTTTCTTCTAACTGTTTAGGGTTTTCTTCTAGCTGTTTATTATACCCAATATGCGCAAATAAACAAAACCTTATATTCCTTCTTCTTACTTCGTCTTTCGTGAAACAACTGCTCCTTCTGTCACAATACTGGTCTGATTATCCAAAACTTCCCCTTCTTCCTGTACAATGTCACGCGCATCATCTGCAATCAGCGTAGAAATTAATATCGGCCTCTTTCCTAGTAACGCCATTTTCCACACATTCCTACCAGAAGACGCATAGCCCTCATTTCCTTCGAATGATCTTCTTAAGTACTGATTATTGACATGGCGTGGTGACGATTGGATTGCTTGGCAGGTTCCTAATGTGGATGGTTTGGACTTGGAACTTGACTGAAAGTGATAAGAATGCCCTTTTCAGCAGCATATTGAGAGTGAGAGCAAGAATGTCAATTAATGTGGATTCCACGAAGTTCACAGCGGCGACAGTAACGGGTAGCTCGGACACGAGAGCCAGTTTTGCAGCGGAGACACTAGAGAGTAAAACGAAACGATTAGAAGAGTTCCTTCTATCAAACTTTATAGAGAGCTTTAAATAAGTGACAAAAAGATATGAGCGGACTTACACGGAGAACCATACCGGCCAGCTTCTTGTAGAGTGTTGCAAGTGTAGAAGAGAAGGTAGCTGCTTTAAACCAAACCCAATCAGCCCAAATCAAACATCAATCGATAGTATACCGTCTAAGCTACACACCTGTGTATTCGGATCGACGCTGTTGTTGTTGTAGGTGAGGTGAGAGCGCTTTCCGTGACGTATCCTTGATTTCCTCAAAGTTCAGGTGAGCAAAATGGCCTGACATCGAACATCGGAAAAAGCCAAAAAAGGAGTCGTGACCCTCCCTGTATCTTATTCCCTTGGGGGCAACCTCGTCATGGTTTGAACAGGATGGTCGTCGAAGTCTTTATCCCAAAATAGGACTCGCTCCTTCTGATATAAATTCTTCTGCCTCTTTGCGGCAAACAAACCATGATCGGACAAGAGTGCAGTCAGCGGAGGTTTTTAAATGCAAAAAATTGCTTTCCCATATCTGATCTGTACAATATTGGCTTACATCCAATAGTTGAATAGACGTCCAGTTAAGATTCACGTCGTTATTTTTCATATTATTATTGAGTAATGAAAAGTCAGAAGATTCGTTGTAGCCAACGATTCGACACAGAGTATCACAATAAGTCCTCGGAATAATTTGAACAACGCAAGAGCTTCGGAATGATCCATTGTTCTAACCAATCCATGCGACTTAATGGAAATTTCATCATATACCGTGATGCTGGTTCATCAAAACAAATAGGGTCAAATACAATCATGTATTATAATACAGCAAGCAAAAGTGAGAAATATGAAATAGAAAGATATAGAATGAAGACGAACCAAGACTCAAACAGTTTAGAAACCGTGAATCTTAACCTTCTCCTTCGTACTAATCTCCTGCTCCGTCAAAAACTGCAAGACCTTGGCTCTCTGGTCACCCTGCAGCTGAATACACTCTCCATGCTCCTCATCCTCAATAATGTTTCCGTTACACGCAAACTGCTTCTTGAACGCCTTGAGAACCTTCTTGGGGTCAATCTCGTATGGAATTCCTTGTACCGTTGTAAGAGTTTTACGACCGTTACGTTGTTGAATACGGACGTCTGAAAGAGGTGAAAGGGTCAGTTAAGTTTGTTATGGATGTGGAAGGGGTGTGTGTGGTAAGGGGGAAAAAGTGAAAAGTTTCTCAAAGCGAAGGAGGACGAAGAGTGCTGGGATCAGTGTAACTATGACTATTTAAAAATCAACGTGGGGAGACTCTCAAAACGAGGGTCCCGCGCGAGCCACTCAGGATTTTCAGTGTGATTGGAATTGAATCATCAAGTCCCAGCGACTTCCTTCTTGTTTCAAGCTAGCTCGATACATAAAGTAACGATAGTCGACTAACAAGCTAAAGGGATGTGGTAGGAGGGTGAAAGGGAGGTTGAATACTCACGGATGTAGCCTTGTTGTACTTCTAACTCATTGTCGTCACCGAGGTCGGCAAACGGGTCTTTGGCGATAAGACTTTGCTAGTGGGGGGAAGACGGACCGTTAGACCAGATGTTTGATAGTATGAAGGGGAAGTGGAAAGGGAGGGGAGGCGTACTTTTGCAGTCCTGACATCCTTTGTTTCAGGTGATGAAAAAAAAGGAAAAGAGGATAGGTTTTGAGGACTTTGATTCACCAGAAAATCACCCGATGTTCCCTTTTCCACATTACTTGCTATTTCAATGAAGTAACTTGGTTCTTTTTATTTCAGTTGCCAAATAGTGTTGATATATTGCAAAAGCCATAGAGCCCCTCTCTCTGTCCACTTCCATTTAAAATCTACACCATAAACGACTGCCCGCACCCACACATTTCCTTCACATTCGGGTTATTAAACACAAAAGTACTGCTCAATTCGTCCTGCGTAAAGTCCATCTCACTCCCAATCAACGAAAACAGCGCCTTCGAGTCAATCAGCACCTTCACGCCATCCTGTTCTACGATTTCATCGAGCTTTGAAAGTGTTGAAGGGGACACGTATTCGAGGGAGTATGTTTGGCCTGAGCAGCCCTTTTTCCGAGTTCCGACCTGTTTAAAGAAAAGAGAGAGTGTTTGGGTTATTACATTACGTAATGTATTAAGGTGGAACATACCTTGAGCAGCTTTGGCGTTGAGGGATCGTCGCTGTAGAGTTCTCTGAGACGAGCTACAGCAGCCGGCGTCTAGATGTTGTGTGGGTTTAATAACCCTAGCTAGTCAGAAAGAAGAGAAAGAGAACCAACCAGAGTCAGGGCAGCTTTCCTCGAAAGACGACTTGGTTTCTTTTGAGTGACAATTGCGTCCATGTTCAGTGGCTTTGACGAAGGTGCGGAAGACGGTGTTGAGAACTGTCTTGTCATTGAAATCGGTGATGCTTGATGATGACTAATTGAGGCTGTTCGACACACCCGCAAACTGTGGATGGCGGAGAATGAGGCCGATCGGGTGAGGTGCGTTAGGCCAGAAGATGCTGATGAAGTGAAGAGGCGTTGCATTTCTTCCCTTTTTTTGGGATCCAAATCAAATCATTATTACTCAGTTTATTATTTATGGAGTAAATCCAAACTCATTCACAAATACATCCTTCCATCCATCCAGAATTGATTTCCGATACGCATTGTAGAATGCGGGGCCGGATTCACGTACCCTCTTCCAATCTACATCTTTGACTCTCTCCCTCCCTGCAATCTCGCGCAACTCTTCCCATGAATTGAAATAGTACACGTACGGCGCAAAGAGAGGATCGTAATAGTCCATGTATCCGCTCCATTCGGGGAAATCACGGATGATGCCGATTGTTTGTGAATTTGGTTTCGTCTTTTCAAGCTCGTCCAACGTTGGGAAGTGGAGCAAGTCGGGCACTTTGATGCAATGTGTGAAATGGTGTTTGGTCTGTTATTTGGATTGGAATAGGAGGTATGAGATCTGGTGCAGGTGAAAGACATGAAAACACTCACGTTTACTAGTTTCTCGTAAAACTGAGGGGTTGGAACGAATTGAGGGACTCCGTAGGCAATGTTTTCGTAGAACTTCATGACAGAGTATTGGTAGGGAATGTCAATGAATCCCTTGAATCTGAGTAGATTCTTGGGGCCGCCATATTTATGACCGAAAGGGAATATTGTGAGTGGGATCTTGTGTTTATCGCGGATTTCCTCGAAAATGTGGGTTGTGTCGTGAGTTCGGGATGCGAAATGGTCAATGGATGGGTTTGGCTATTTTGATTATTAGAAACTTCGGGTACGGGGGGCCGATGCAAAATACATACCAAATCGCTTGGGTATTCGTAATCTTCTGCAAGTCCGACTGGACGAAGAACGCGAATCGGTTTTGGGAACTTGGCACCAATCTGTCACAGGAAAGTTATGTAAAACCCAATGAACGATCCTTCAAAACATAAATAAAAATCCCTCACCTTCCACTCAACAAACGCCTGCTCCACATTATTATTCGCCACCCAAACAAGACGTCCCTTCAAATCCAATTCCGACCGTCTCACCAGTTCCCTCACCATCCGATAATACCTCCGCCTATCCTTCACATCCCAATCAAACCGATTCGTCATTTCCACCACAACACGCGCGGAACACCATTTTGACGGGTCCGTGTCGAGGAAGGAGAGGAGGATAGCCCGGCCGTGTGGGATGGTGTCACCAATAACGATGACGTCCGTAAGTGAGCAGATCCATTTAACGTGTCCAGAATTGATGAGTGCCTTTGCGCGGGAGTGGGATGTTCCGTAGGAAGTTACTTGGGATGGGTTGAAGTGGGAGAGGGGCAGGGACAGGGACGATGCGACGTGGGCGATGTTGTCTGCGGCGCCTGAGTGTGTGTTGTAGTAGAGAATTGATGGTTTTGTGGGTGGTTTGGGTGGGTTTGAGGTTGTGGGTGACAGGCTCTGGTGTGATACAATGCCTGGATCAATGTCAGATTCATGCAAGATAATGGAAGGGGGAAAACAAACAGTCTGGAGTGTGTTGATTGCATTGATTAGTCAGCGGAGGTTCAAACAGTTCAATTGAGTCCCACACAAGTGATACAACTAACAGCAGGGCTACCAGACCCACTGCCATTGCCTTAAACCTCTTGGGGGTCCGTGTCCAAAGCGACAAGATAGTAGCCTTGATCAGTTCAATGTCCATATTGGAATTGATATCGATATTGCTAATGAAATTGATATTTTGATTCAGTTTCTTTCTTTAGAACGAAACTTCTAACAAAACCAATTGACTAATCATGATCCCGTTGCTGAATCTTGCTTCCCACTTCCAAAGTGTTCCGCGAAGGCTGAAGATAGTTCTTTTTGGCAGTTTGGCAGCTGGGCTTGTGCTGGCAACTGTCTCGCTCTTTGTCGGGAGACGAGGCATCCACTTCGCTGATTATCCGCCGGACTTGAAACCTGATCCGAAACTGGTTTGCAATTCGAAGGAAAACTGTAAATACAAATACCCGCTGGTCATGTCCAAAATAACTGATATCCTACCCTTCCTTCCTTCCTTCCTCAAACAACAACCAGGCGCCATCAAACATGCCCTCAATACCTCATCTTCTTCAACACGCCCCTCAGTTCTCTACTACAACACCCACGGCGGCACAAACGAAAACATGAAGGGCATCATGCAATCCCTCAACCTCAATCTTGACATCTTCAACCCAAAACTGATTACAAACTACGGAATGACGGCGAAACGAGCAAAGAAACTTATACAGGCTGGCCATGTTGAGTGGATCTGTTCGCAATATGACGTGATCATTATTGGGGACACTGTTCCTCATGGAAGGGCGTTACTGCAAAGTATGGTCGAGAGATCTCCTGCTCGTCGGTGTCGGTCGAAATTGGTTGTGGAAATGACCAATCGATTTGATTGGGATATCAAGGACAGGAATGCATATTATGGTCTTGTGAGGCGACTGATTAAGGAACGAAGTCAGGACGTCTTTTGGGTTGCGAATAATAACTTGGAGAAACCGTATGTCGAGTTCTTTACGCAGACGAAAATGAAGGATGTGAGGTTGTTGAGGCCGATTGGGATTTCTGGCGATTTTCCGTATCCTTCCGATTTGGTATGTGTCGTTATGAGTTTTTAATTTGAATTGATGGAGAGCGAGAGCGAGAACGATATCGATAGAGAGTGAGTTTGAGGGTGACAAGATATCGCCGAAAACAGATATACCACACACTGAGGCATTACTAACCAAACCTCCCAATCACGGTCAACAAAATAGCCTCCTCCAAGCAACGAAACCTTCGCATCCCGCACCCACGACACAACAAACATCTTCCACATCCTCCGCGACATCCACAAAATCCCCCTCACAATCTTCCCCTTCGGCCACAAATACGGCGGCCCACAAAACCTCCTCGCATTCAAAGGCTTCATCGACGTCCCCTACCAATACTCCGTAATGAAGTTCTACGAAAACATCGCCTACGGAGTCCCCCAATTCATACCCACACCGCGTCTCTTCGAGTCCCTCCTCGCTGCAAACCTCCACTTCACGCATTGCATCTACCCACGCCTTGTGAAGGAGTTTCCCGCGCCGGGGACAAAGGACGCGGATGAAGCGGTTATGCTTGTTCCCGGGTTCCCCGCGTGGAGTGCGTATATGGATTATTATGATCCGTTGTTTGCACCGTATGTGTATTACTTTGATAATGTGCAGGAGTTGCAGAGTGTTGCGGAGAAGCGGACGGGTGCGGAGGTTGATTGGAAGAAGGTTCGGGAGAGGGGGCCTTTGTTTTATGGAGAGTATCGGGGCCGGATTTTGGAGGGGTGGGCTTTGTTGTTTAGGGATATGGGGTTTGATGGGGTGAAGGTTGTTGGGTTGAGTAATTAAAACTAAATATGACTATTTATAAGGGTTCTTTTATTGATATGCATGGGTGGCGTTATGCTCAGTGATTGGGTTGTACAGTTGGAAACCGATTTGTCAAGAAGGCCAACAACTACATAGAAAACCCATGACCCAATCTTTTTTCTTATTATTTTATTATTTGGAACGAACTAATTAGACAAGAGTAAAAAGTTATACTTTTGAAAAACGGATATATGCAGGATAATACTCAAACCGATAAGGATTTGAAGAAACGGAATAATATCGACGGCTAGTGTATCGGCCAAGAGAGATGAGGCAGAGACCTGAAAGGAAAAAAGGGATGTGTGTTGCCAATTATTTTATTAGGAAACAGGCGAGACTCATAACCGTACCGTCAAATCGTAAAGCTGATTGAGGGTATAGAGTAGAGCAGGGAAGGGAAACGGAATGGAAGTTGCTACCAAATGAATCAGAAACTTGGGTATATTTTGTACAATCAACGGAGTAGTAGCTCCTATTACTGACGTGCAAATTGTCAAGATTTCATCTTATGCATATGGTGGTTCGCAACAGGGGAAGAGAAAGATCGGGGGAATGATTGAAAGGAGAAGCACGTTGACACTTTTCTGTCACAGAAGTGAGATAGGTGACAAGGAGGCATAACCAGTACAGTCTGCGCTGTCATACAGGACGAGAGCGGAGCTGCACAGTTGAGGAATTCGAGGGAAGTGATGTTTGGAGGATGTTTTTTCGTTTTGCATTGCAACCAACACAATCACCTTGTCCAACAAAGCGAAAATGCCCGAGGCAATTTTTGATTGTTATATCAGAATAAACATATGTGAACAGCAGTGGTGAGACTTTACTTCACAGAGAGAGAGAAGATGGGACGTTTCTTAGATAAGTCGACTTCTAGTCAGAGTGACTAATGGCTCTCATCCATGAAACAGACGACCAATATCAACGCTATTGGTAACGTCTAAGACAAGAATCGACGATCCACTATCAGCACTCATCTGTCCTTGGCAATTTTTTCGTGATTAGTCGCGGAGGCACCGCTTCCATGTGACTGGTCAGATGGACTGATCAGCAGGTGCTGGGAAAGCAGACAGCAAGTTTAAATGAGCCATGCCAACCTATCCACTATCTTCAGATCACGTCCGTCACGATGCAGCTTGCCTTCCTTGTTGCTTCCCTCTCTGCACTCCTTGCCAACGCTCAAACTGCTTGTGCACCAGCATACACTTCGACAAAGATCTATCAGGGTGGTGATCAAGTTAGCGTTGCCAATGTGAATTACAAAGCGAATTGGTATGTAGACGCGCTTGCGAGTCAGGCGCCCAACCTTGCGGGAAATGCTGGAGCTCCAAGTGACTATAAGCAGTGGACTATTCTTGGACCTTGTGGAACTGTTGTTTCGACTACTGCTGCGGCTGCCAAGACATCCACTACCACTACCACTACTACTACAACTACAACTACTGCTGCTGCGGTCGTAACTACTACTGCAGCCCCTGTGAAAACTACAACATCCTCCACCACTTCTACCACCACCACCACCACCACTACTACTACAACTACAACTGCTGCTCCGGTCCAAACCACCACCAGTGCAGTTGTTGTCCAAACCACCACTACAGCTGGATCATCCACAGGTCCATCCTCCGGCGCTTCCTGTTCCGCATTCGCTGCATACGCCTGTGACTCCAACAACCAGCTCCTCCAATGTTCATACACTGGAAACTCTCTCTTCTGGGGCGTCCTTCTCAACTGCAACACATCCAACACCGTCTGTCAGATCTCTGGCGCCTCTGGAAACTGTGTTACCCCTCCCCAGCCAACTGGAGTCGTGAAGCCAAGTGTCACGCCTATTCCATTCAAGCCAATCACGGGTCCTAAGAAGGTTGTGTATAACGATAACACGCAGTACGTGCAGGATGCAGCTTATCCGGCTTCGATTGGTGTTCCTGGATACGCGCCAGCTAGCGCAGGTGCTTACAATGTGTTCAACCTTGCGTTCTGGTTGCGTAACGGGCCTTACGATACAGCTTACTACTGGACCCAGTTGGATGTGAACACGAAGCAGACTTACGTGAACGCGTTCCACAATGCTGGAAAGGCGCTTATTGTCAGTGCATTTGGAGCCACGGACATGCCAACTGGTTCGGACCCGGTTGCCATTGCGAACCAGCTTGCCGACTATGTTGTTGCGAACCTTCTTGACGGTGCTGATATCGATTGGGAGGATAACGCGGCGATGGAGAACGGAACTGGCGAGGCTTGGCTGATCAAGTTCACCACTCAGCTTCGTCTTCGTCTTCCTTCGCCACAGTATATCATCTCACACGCCCCACAAGCTCCCTACTTTGTCAAGAACACAAAGCAGTACCCGAACGGCGCTTATCTCACTGTCGATCAGCAAGTCGGAAACTTGATTGACTTCTACAACGTGCAGTTTTACAACCAAGGCAGCACGGATTACGCAGACTGCGATGGGCTTTTGAACAAGTCGATTGGCTTCTTTAACGGAACGGCTTTGTTCGAGATTGCGGCTCAGGGTGTTCCATTGAACAAGCTTGTTATTGGAAAGCCAATTACTCCAGCTGGCGCGACTAACACTGGTTACATGGCTCCAAGCTTGTTAGCGACTTGTGTTGCTCAGGCTAGAGGAAAGGGCTGGGATGCTGGAATCATGGGTTGGCAATTGAACTTGGACAACCCAATTGGTACTTGGATGCAAACTGTTGGTGCTGCTTTGTAAAGATGTAGTGAATGATCGAGTGATGCGTGGCGGATATTCTGTGATTTTCTCTGTTAGACTAATACAAATAAATGAGTTCTCTCTAATTCTTAACTTGGAGTTGGAATAAATACTGACTTTATTATCCAAAAGCAATATAAAAGATAACTAAAAGAAAAGGGAAGGGGAAGGGAATTCAAAGTTCATATATGCAAATAAATCCAAATCAACTCAATGTCACAGACCCATCACAACCATACTTCAAATCGTTACTCTGTGGTAAGTATGCGCTGAAGCCCTTAATAAGTGGCTTCCACATACTCAACTGACTTGAAGTGTTGGTGACTTTCCAATCCTGAATAGTTGGCTGATTTGTCTGGAAAACATCTTGCACCTTCTGGTCCTCGTAGTTTGTGACAAGCTTCAATTTCGGATACGATTGGAGAGTCGTTTGCGACAAGATTTGATTCCACCATCCAGCCTTGATTGTGTTCTCGTCAACAACCGGTTTTGTTGCACCCGCTTGATTCGCGGTCCAGAGGGGACCGTATGGAGCTCCAGACTCAGGAATCATAAGCGGTTTCTGGTGCACTGTATCTGCTGAAAACATTGCGTAGAAGTCGTGTACTTTCGCAAAGGCTGGGTTGTTCCAATCATTCCCAACAACATACTGGAGGACATCACCAGTTCCCGTAAGATAATCATGGAAAAATGTTGGTGGGACGGCACAGTTATAACAGCCTTTCAGAGGATAGTTATAGACGGAGAGCGCTACCCAATCCACCACATCATCTCCTGGATAGAACGGAGTGTAGGGATCATCTAAAGGATCAATAATTCCATTGGCATTGGTGTCAAGGATAGCAAAGTCGGGATTGTTGGCAGCAGTAGGTGTTGGAATATCAGGACGAACATCAGAAAATGGATACGCGATTCCAACATTTGGACCCCAGACCATGGCTACGTATGAAATAATTAATACTTGGAGAAGCTTAGAGCATGCAAATAATACCAGTCATATTGGTTCGGGCTCTAATAAGGTTTGCCATTCTTCTGAAATTATCTTTGAAAGCAGTTGGCTTAAGGCAGTACGTGCACCAGTTTCCTATGAATTGGACATCAAGTTTAAAATCAGTGGTGGTGGCTGAAATTAGTCACCATTCATTTCATGAGCAAAACGCAACAAGACCGGGACAGAGTACTTTTGGTTAATCATTGTGAGGGCATCAGCGACTTGGGCATAGTGGACATCCGTGAGTCCATCGAAACCCTCGTCTGGTTCAAGGGTGAACAAGAGCATTGCACCAGTCTTTCCACATTCTGAGCCAAACCAGTTGAGAGTGTTATAATCAAAAGCGTAGCCATTGAAATCATTAGTTACAGTATAGTTGTAACGAATCTGCATGAAGGCATTACTGGTGAACAAGACACGTTAACCAAGGCTTTCAGGGTACAAGACCGACTTACAAGACCGGCGCCGAGATACCGTCCATCTTCGATTCAAGTGTCCTAGGGACTTCATAGGACCAGTCCAGGGAATACCCGGCCAGCAGCTTGTTCGTTATCGCCGGTTCGAGCCGAGCGAGGCCCTTTGAGCTGTCGAATGCACAGGATGCTTTTGGTGCGCCGGTTGTTGCGTCGGTAAAGTTTGTTGGCGGACGGGCGTTTCCGGGTCCGGCGTTTGCGGCTTTTGAATGGAGGTCTGCGACTCGGGCCGCGAGGTAAAAGAGGCCGCTGTGTTGGTTATCGGTGGCAGTTTAGTTAAAGGAGGAGGAAGAGGGTTAGGGTTTTAGTGTACCCAAGAGAAATGAGAAGCGCGAGAAGTACTTTGCACCAGAATAGTGCGAAGCAGAGGTTGTTGCGAGTGCTGTGTCCCATCTTGGCCTTCTGGAACAAAAAAAAGATGAGGTTTGAATAAGGACGAATCACATCATGAACCTTCCATTTCAATCAATTCTGAAAGATAATTAAATAGTTGAAGAGGAAGGTAGGCTCTTTGATCATTTAGAAAGACAAGGTGGTCTGTTGAATCCAGTAAAACGAAGGTATGCTCAGTTTTCTATTTCATAAGGATCAACTCCCACTCTCTCACAATCTCTTTCCGATACGTCTCATAAAACACCGGCCCTTTCACTCGCACCTTCTTTTCTACATCTAAGTCCTCCATCCCCAACAACGCCACCAACTCATCAAACGAATCAAACAAATAAACAAACGGCTCGAATTCAGGGGCATAATAGTCAACATATTTCGCCCACTCAAGTGAGTATCGGTTCGTCAATAGTCCTGGATCCAGTGTCGCAAGAGAATACGCAGGATCCCAAATCGGAAGGCCATGCAACCCGCTGTAATAGAGTTCAAGAAGGAATCGAGGCGTGGGTATTAATTGTGGGACGCCGGATGCAATGTTTTCGTAGAACTTCATTGTACTGAATTGGTATGGGATTTCGAGGAATGCTTTGAACTTGAGCAGGTTTTGTGGGCCGCCGTATTTATGTCCGAATGGGAATAGTGCAAGTGAGTCGGAGAGGTTTAGTTCGTGCAAGAGGTAACTGTGGATGTTTGATTTATGGCGTTGTGTTGCGACGAGGGATTTGTTTTGTGGAGGCTGTATTTATATCCCATGTCAATTCAACTACGTCGTCGATATTAAATAAGAAAGAACTTACCAAGTCGTTTGGATACTCATACCCACCTCCCTTCACAATCCCAAGCGGTCGAACAATTCTCACCCTCCCTTCCATCGAAACACCAATCCGCCCTTCAATCCACCTCCCCTCCGCAAGGTTATTCGCAACAAACTCTATCCGCCCCTCCAACCGCCCACCCCTCTCACTCTGCCTCACAAGCTCTCTAAAGAGCGTGTAATACGCATCCATGTCTTGTCCCCACTGCACATCCCAATCAAACCGGTTCGTCAGTTCCACAACAACTTTCCTTGCGGTACATTGATGCGTAGGGTCTAAGAGCAAGCTTTCGAGGATCGCGCGGCCGTGCGGTGTTGTGTCGCCGATGATGAGGATGTCTGCGTGGGAACAGATCCAGGAAACGTGGCCTGATTCGATGAGTGACTTTGCGCGGGAGTGGGGCATTCCGTAGCCTGAGATTTGGGATGGATTGAAGTGGGAGAGGTGGATGTTGGTTGGTTTTGTGAGGAGGGGGAGGAGGGAGAGAAGGTTTGACGTTGTTCCTCCGTGCGTGTTGTAGTAGAGTACTTTTAATGGTTTGGAGGTTGCAGGTGGTGATTTCGTGCTGTAGATGTGGTTTATTGTGCTGTCAAAGTGTTCAAGTTAGTTGAAGGGAAAGGGATCAGGCTTTGTACCATATTGATGACGGTTTGTTGCATGGATTTAATGATGGATTTGAGGGAGCGGACGGCAGTAGAAAATAAATGGCAAATAGAGACAGTAAAGCAACGATGAGGGTTCTTGTTCGCGCTGCCATTTTTGGATCAAACAAAACCAGTCAAGTAGATATCAATGCAACCAAAAAGAATACTCTATATTTTTGTACTCACAGAACGAAAAGAGGATGAACAAGACAACAACTACAACGATCTGGCAAATAAATACACTCCCCACTTCATACTTCATAATCCAACTCTTACAACTCACAACTCCATCATGACTTTCCCCTGTCCTTCCCCATTCACAGTACCCCCAGGAATCACTTTGTATCCGTACCCCATCTCTTCAAAGAGTCCAACCCATCCACCCAAGATTTCCTTTCGGTACTCGGTGTAGAACTCGGGTCCCTTCACGCGAACGTTCTTGAAGTCGAGTTCTTGGGGTGACATGCTTGATAAAGTTTTCAGGTCTTCGAAAGAGTCGACGTAGTATAGGTATGGCTCGAATTCGGGGGCGTAGTCTGAGGGGTTTGTTATCGTTAGATTGAGGAGAGGCGAAGTGGGAATATACGTACAGTCCATGTAGGCAGACCATTCTGGAAATTCTGGAATGTGCGCAAATGGAAGGTCTGTGCCGAGAGGGAAACGTTCGAGGATGTATGGGTTGAGGAGTTTGTGAACGCCAGTCTGTGGTTTTCGAATTAGAAACCAGTGGTTGGCAAATAAGGTACAGTTCTTACATCGTAGAGTTCTTGAAGGAAACGAGGGGTTGGAATCACCATTGGGATACCAAATGCAATGTTTTCGTATAACTTCATAGTACTGTACTCGTATGGAATGTCAATGAATGCTTTGAAACGGGCCAAGTTCTTTGGACCGCCGTATTTGTGACCAAAGGGAAACACAGAGACTGGGACATTGTATTTTCGGGACATTACTGTGTACACTGAGGAGTAGTGGGCACGTGCTGCAAAGTCGTTTGCATTTGGCTCAGGGAGATCGAGAGGGTATGGATATTCAGGGGCAACTCCGAGTGGACGAAGTACTCGGACATGTGGCATGGATACGCCGACCTGTTGTCAAGAAAGATTAGTAAATGTGTCTTGACCATTACTGAAGCTAATTCGTTTCCACTCGGTCAAGACACCTCCTAAATCCTCCCAAATTCCCTCGCAAGCTCATTCGCGTCTCAATTAAAAATAAGTATTACCTTGTGCTCCAACCAGGCCTTCTCGACATTGTTGTTGGCAACCCAAAAGAGTTTCTCCTTAAGACTCGTCTTTGAAAGTTGAACGAGTTCCGAAATAGTATTGTAGTAGGCAGATTTATCCGTGATATCCCAATCGAAACGGTTTGTCATTTCAACGACGAGTTTCGAGCGACATTGCTTCATTGGATCTTTTTCGAGTAGAGACTCCAAGAGAGCACGACCATGAGGGATAGTGTCACCAATGATAATGATATCGTATTTTGAGCAGACAAAGTCGACGTGGCCCGAGTCGATGAGGTAACGGGCACGGGATGCAGTCATTCCGTATCCCGAGACTTGTTTTGGGTTGAAGAGATCGACTTTGACGCCGAGGGAACGCATGACACCACGAATGTTTTGGTTGCATCCTCCGTGTGTGTTGTAGTAGAGAACTGTGTCGTTGTTGATTTGGGTGGTGGAAGGGGTTGGTATGGTTGATTGGTGGTGATGGAATGGAGATTGTTAGTGATAGCGACATTGTTGACAGGGCATAACAAGATAGAACCTGTTGGGTGCACGGGCATGGCTACAGCGTCCTGGTTGTCATCGGGTACGATAAGGCCTGAGTGCATGAGAAGGTTAGCACAGTCTATTAATAGCGCCTCCTTAAGGTTCCCAGGCCCTAGTATCGCCCTCGCCGCCTCCTAGCCTCCTAGCATCCACTCCCTCGAAACAAGCAAGTAAATAACTAACTACTCACACGAAGCAGAGTTATGGTGGCAGACAGGTCTCCGCAGCAAAGTAAGTCTGAGAACCACAAACAGAAGCATCACAACTCCCGCTCCAACACCCAACTTGGCCTTCTTCGACACCGCAAATGCACCTCGCATCTTCCACGGAATCGACAGGTACAACTGGATCGCTGCAAAGATCCCAAATGGAAACGTGGTCTTCTTTGGTGCATTTGAAGACGACCCGCCAAATGTTAATGGTTTGTGTGGTGAGGAAGGTCCCGCTGAATACATGTTGACATGCGTGTACAGTGGCTGTGCCCGGTGCGGTGCCTTGTCGCTCATTCACTGGTTGTTGTTTGTTCTGTGTGTGAGTGAAAAAATGTTTACTATCCAATTTGGGGAAGCATGCATCCATCGCTGCCACCCGTAATTTTGAGTACAGAGTAGGGCCACCCAATTTGCCTGTGTGTCTTTTTTAGCAGAATCAATTTGGATATCATCGTGAGGTCTTTTTTTAATTTCAATGGGTTTAAGTTTGATAGATCAATGAGGGTTCAAAATGAAAAAAAAGAGGTGAATGAGGATAAGAAAACTAGGAAATGATTACGTCTAAAACAAGAAAAGAGCAGACATGGCAACAGCAACGATAGAAATGGCAGTAGAAGTTGCTCCACTGACGTTGATGGTTGGTTTGGCAATCGGAGTGTATTTGGAATCGTTGTTACCAGTTGGTGCCACACCCCCTCCATAGATGAAAGAAGTGCTTGGAACGGATGGTGGGACAACATAAGAAGGCACCGCAGATCCAGTCGCTGGCTTTCCATCCGCAGTTGGGGTTTGTTGTTGGATAATTACAGTTGTGGTAACAACTTTAACAACTGGTTTAGTTGCAATAGAGGAAGAAGCCAGTGCAGACACCGATGCAGAAGCAGAAGCAGAAGCAGTAGCACTAATAGAGGTAGAAGAAGAAGCACTGACAGAGGAAGCAGTAGCAGTAGACACAGAGGAAACCGTGCTAGCAGATGTTCCAGTTGTCACAACATTGTTTCCAGCGTCAGCTCTGACTTTATCCGTTCCAGAAGTGATGACAAATGTGGCATTGTCTCTCTTTTTACGGCCCAATGGCGTGATGTCAACATTGAAAGATCCAAGTGGTTGTTTTCCAGAGAAAATATCAATGTGAACAACGGTTGAAGATTGGAGGAGGCTGAGCGCGTACCACAACTCCGTCACATTGTTTGCGAGACGGAAGGATGTAGCGAATCCAGTTGTTACAGTACTGTACAGAATGGACGAGGCGTTGATAGACACGTCATCATACAAAACAAATGAGGAAGGGTTTTTCGCAAACTAGATTGTTATAGAGAGAGTTCACGGTATTAGTTTCAGAAGAAAGCAGAATCTCGTAAAAGACATATTTACCTTGTATCCCGCGGCAGTTACCTGCAAAACTGCGCGATTCACAAACTCTCCAGTTGAATCTGGAGTCACAGTTGACGCGTTAAATGAGAATGGCTTTCCGTCCCGGCTAATGAGGGCTGTTGTTTGCACAAGTGTCTTCGCAAAGTCCGGAGAAACGCCGCCGGAAGTGACAATTTCGAGGGACGTGACAAGAAGAGCAGCAGTGGAATCGTCAACAGGGGTCAAAGCCGTTGATGGACCTTGGTTTCCGAGATCAATAACGTTGGCTGGAACAGGTGCGACGGTTGGGGTGACAAGGACGGCTGGAGATGTTGTTGCTGTTGGGACTGTTGTTGTTGTTGCTGGATCAGTTGTAGCTGGAGCATCTGTTGTAACTGGGCCGTCAGTTGTAGATGGAGAATCCGTGGAAGCTGCGTCTGTGGTGGTAGTGGCATCGGTGGAAACGGCATCAGTAGTGGCAGTAGCGTCAGTTGAAACAGCATCGGTGGTTGCAGAAGACGCGATGTCGGTGGTTGCAGTTGGAGCAGCATCCGAAGTGGCAGTGGCATCAGTAGAAGCAGCTTCTGTGGTGGCCGTAGCTTCAGTTGCAGCAGCATTAGTTGAAGCCGCGTCGGTTGAGGCAACATCTGTTGTTACAGAAGACATATCATCAGTGGTGGCGGTAGAAGCAGCATCTGTGGTGGTAGTTGTATCCGTGGAAGCAGCTTCGGTTGATGAAACGTCAGTGGAAGCAACGTTCGTGGTGACAGAGGACGCGATGTCAGTGGACGCAGTAACATCCGTTGAAGCAGCATCTGTTGAAGTCACATCAGTTGACGCAGCATTTGTGGTGGCAGAGGATTCGACGTTTGTAGTTGCAGTAACAGTAGCGTCCGTGGTGGCAGTGGCATCGGTGGAAGCAGCATCAGTGGAAGCTACGGCAGTCGAGGCAGCATCGGTGGTGGCAGAAGACGCGATATCGGTGGTTGCGGTTGACGTAGCATCGGTGGAAGCAGCATCAGTTGTGGCAGTGGCATCGGTGGAAGCAGCATCAGTGGAAGCTACGTCAGTCGAGGCAGCATCTGTTGTTGAAGCCGATGCGACATCAGTGGTGGCGGTTGACGTAGCATCGGTGGAAGCAGCATCAGTTGTAGCAGTGGCATCGGTGGAAGCAGCATCAGTGGAAGCTACGTCAGTCGAGGCAGCATCTGTTGTTGCAGATGACGCGACATCAGTGGTGGCGGTTGACGTAGCATCCGTGGTAGCAGTTGAATCCGTCGAAGCACCATCTGTGGAAACAGCATCAGTGGAAGCTGCATCTGTGGTGGCAGAAGACGCGGCATCAGTAGTTGCGGTGAATACAGCATCTGTGGTGGCAGTGACATCCATGGAACCGGCATTGGTTGACGCTGAGTCAGTTGAAACAGCATCAGTTGTATCAGTAGTGACTGTGGCATCGCTTGAAGCCGCGTCAGTGGAAACAGCGTCAGTGGAGGTAACATCAGTGGAAGCCGCAGTGGAATCACTAGAGACAGCGTCAGTCGAGACAGTAGCCGAAGAAGAGGCGACATCAGTGGAAGCGGCATCCGTGGTTGCAGTAGTTTCAGTTGAAGCAGCATCGGTGGTGGCAGAAGACGCGATATCGGTGGTTGCAGTTGAAGGAGCGTCCGTGGTGCTTGATACCACGTCGGTTGAGGCAATATCTGTTGTTGCAGAAAACGCGTCATCGGTAGTTACAGTGACATCAGTTGAAGCAGCATCTGTTGAAACTGCATCAGTGGACGCAGCATCTGTGGTGACAGAGGATTGGGCATCAGTAGTTGGAGTGACAGTAGCGTCTGTGGTGGCAGTGACATCAGTTGAAACAGCATCTGTTGAAGTAGCATCAGTGGATGCAGCATCTGTGGTTGCAGAAGACGCGATATCGGTGGTGGCAGTAGAAGCTGCATCTGTGGTGGCAGTTGAAATCTCAGTTGCAGACCACAAAATATCAGTGGTTTCGGTTGAGGATGAGACAATATCCGTCGATGCATTTGCGTCAGTTGAAACCGAATCAAAAGTTGATGACGCTGTTAACCCTAAATGAGTGAGTGGAGATTTTAGGAGCAAGGTTTTGAACCAACCTTGAGCCTGGGTTTCCTGGGTTTCCGACGTCTGCAAAGTAGGTACAGCCGTTGTCTCCGAGAAGAAGGAATCAGTTGAAGTTGCGATCACTTCGTCGGTTGTTGTTGGGGCGCTTGTCCATGAAGTCAACAAGGAGAAGGATTCGGCAGTCGAAGCTTGAGTTGAGTACCAGTACCATTAGCCATTGTCGGATCGCAGAGAGTATTGAATGGCAACTTACCAGGCACATCCGCGGAACTGACACTAGTTGATGCGACTGATTCAAGGGTGGTGACTGTTGCCGTCATTTCAGTGGACATCGTATCTGCGACACCAGAGCCCGGATCCACAGTCTGTTCCTGAATGAGGTTTGCCGCAGCGACCAAGAGGTGAATGACAGACACCATATGGTCGTGTTTTTTATGAGTTCAGATTTGAAAAGCAAGGAGAAAAACTTGG
Organism: Rhizoclosmatium globosum; assembly: GCA_002104985.1. Lineage (NCBI taxonomy): Eukaryota > Fungi > Chytridiomycota > Chytridiomycetes > Chytridiales > Chytriomycetaceae > Rhizoclosmatium > Rhizoclosmatium globosum. The sequence continues at coordinate 16,461 of MCGO01000171.1, read as the reverse complement.
AGATGTTGACGCATTTTGGCTGACGTAGTGCGCCATTTCCGACTGACATTTTGCTATCATTTCTAAAACGGAATACTTGAATATGTATGTCCCGACTGAAGCGATGATGGAACAAGCGTTTGTTCTTGTGCATACTTCGGCTTGTGAAGCAAACCCTAACCAAAACCAAAACCAAACCTTTTCAGTCTTCCACACAAACAATGAGACGCTTAGACCTTTATTATTTCGAAAAGTTTATTATGATATGAAGAATGAAATCAGATAATGTGAATGTCGCGGACTCGGACTAAATCACTGCGAAAAAATAATTATCATTGTCATGGCCCAACACCGTCATAAAAACGAACTAAAGTGAATAGTTAGCCACGAATTTTCGTGTCTGCAAATCCACCAATTTGAATTGAGTCTAACAAAGTTTCAAACAACTTTATTCTTATGATGACGTCCTTCTATGAACTTGTTCCAATACTCTCCTCCACTTTTGCAATATCTCTCGTCTGTAGTCTGCATAAAATTCTTTTCCGCCTTTCTTCTCAACCGAAGATATTACGGACAGTTCTTCGAGGGTGTCAAAGTAGTGGATGTATGGTGCAAACAAGGGATTGTAAAAGTCAAACAAAGCGGACCATGGTGGAAAGGTGGGTGCTGGTGTCAACAGGTGTTTCTTGCTCAGGTCTTTCACGGTTGGGATTGATATCCATGACGAACAGTGCGTGTCTTTCTGTTATCGTAACAAGCATTGGTGAGTTGAAAAATAACAGAATTGGATGAAATACTACCTTGATTAGTTCTTCAAGAAGTCGTGGGCTCGGAATAAATATATCGGCATTTGAAGCCAGATTCTCGTACAGTTTCATTGTACTATATTGGTATGGGAAATCAATATATCCTTTGAATTTGACGAGTGCTTGAGGTCCTCCATAATGGGAGGCAACTGGGATGATTGTCAAAGGTATCTTTTTAGCCAACAGGAAGTGTATTCGACCACAGTAGAATGCACGTATGGCGAAATGCGATTTCGATGGAGGTGGCTGTGGTCGATTAAGTTCAGTTTCAAGATCATGATTCATTCAGAGCCAAGTATTCTCACCAAGGAATCTGGATAATTGAAATCAACGCCGCTTAGACCAAGAGGGTGAATCACCGAGACTCTTTCACTCAACGAAGGTATTCCCAACGTTTCCTCGAGATAAAACGCCTCAAACGGGTTGTTGGCAACCCACACAACTCGATTCGATAGTCCAGGATTCATCAGAATCGCCCGCAAGTTCCTATAATACGGCGCGGGATTCAATATCTCCCAATCGAATCTGTTCGTCATTTCGATAATGATTGTAGCGTTGCAGTGTTTTGCGGGGTCTTTGTGAAGTAGAGATTCGAAGAGGAACCGTGCGTGGGGAACGGTATCGCCAATGAGCACAGCTTCGTAAGGTTCGCAGATTTTTGCAGCGAATCCGGAATCAATCAGTTTCTTTGACCGTGCCCAGGATGAGCCATGTCGAGTGACATGACCCACGTCAAACTCGTCAACTGAAATGTCCAGTTCTGCGGCTACACCTAACATTGTATGTCAGTGTATGAGCTCAGCTTTACTCTGATTTGTATGAGAATACCTCGGATGTTTCGCCTGGTTCCATCGTGTGTGTTAACATAGAGAATGTTCAGGGGCAGCTTCTGTGCATTCAGTCGCTGGTCCTTTTGGGAAGAAGACAGGTTTTCAAGAGGTACTTCAGCATCTGGGCCAGTTGGAATGTGGAGCGGGTTTGTTGAAAGTGTCAAAGTGGATGGGGAGGGAAGCTTTCGTTCCCGCCAGTAATCTGTGATGAAGGAAGTATCTGTGATGAAGAGACATAGGAGGACCAGTAGTGCCAGGGTAACAATGGTTAAGCGCCGGCGTCGATTCAGAGTCAGGGGCGCTCCCATCAATGTAAATTAATTGATTGATTGTGGAGTTCAAAAAACCCAAAATTTATACTTTTCCTTTACTTGGAATATTTTGATCATAGCTAGCAATAGTTCGTACCGACTAGTAATCCATACCGACTAGTAATAAAATCAAACTGACAAGGGGACCAAATCCCATCGCTGGTCATCCAAATCAACGCCACTTTCCCATACAACTGCCCGACCATAATCCTCAACAAGCATGAATCCCCTCTCACTCTTTACAACACCATCCGGACTCACATCCCATCTCTGGTGCAGTCGTTCCTCGACTGCAGGAGGCACACGTTTCGCCAATACGACTGTACCGCCATTCATCCACTCTCCTACTCGGACGTCAACTGCTAAATTGCTTGGGGTAACCAAACAGCCGTCATCAATCCGCAGCAATAATGGTTCCGCCGTGTTTTTTGTTGTTAATGGGATAACAACGATAGGACTGTCGTGAGTGACCTGAGTGAAAACAAAAAAGAATAAGTTTCAAGGGAAATAGCGGTAATTCATACAGTCAGTTTTTTTTTTACCATGCTGGTCAATCCCATTTCAACTCCGAGCACATTTCCGTTCGCGCGACTCCTCAAGTAAAAGTATTCACGCTGTTGACCATGTTGGAAAAGAGTAGAAGGAATGGGTTGGGGAGTCAACGACGCCATGGAACCAGATACAGATGCATTTCTTGCGACTCCACCACCTCCCCCAAGTGAGTTGATTGAATTGGACGAAGATGACTTCGTCATTGGTTTTGAAGATAATGGAGGCGGTAAAGGTGGAGAAATAGAGGAAGGTGGTTTTGGAGAAGTTGGTGGAGGTTTCGAAAGTGTAGAATTCATGATTGGGCCTGGTGATGCAGTAGAATGGCGGATTTGCGATGGTTTTATAAGGGTCCTTATTGGATAATATTAGTTTGATTCGTATGCTTACAAAGGTCTGATTTGGGTACACTCACTTTGGTTCAGTGAAGTTGGTGGGGAAGATGCCCGTCTTTCCGTTGAGCGAACCAGACATCCAGTTTTCGTCGACTTAATGAAGCGTTTAGAAAGTGAAAGCTGGTAAAAGTAAATACAGAAGGTACCTTCGCTGAGCACCTCAATCAAGTCTCCAACCGCAAAGGAAAGATCGCCCTCAACGCCAGTCTAGTTATCGCCAATTCAGCCATCGTCCCTCGCAACTTCCACACTAAACAACTAAACAAACAAACCTGGAATGCCTTCACGGCAACCCTGACCGACGAGGGATTTGGCTGGATGATTGAATGTGTTGCCGTGTTTGACGTTCCTCCAAGTGGCGCCGAGTTCTTTCGCAGCGGCGTTGGCACTGCGCCGGGAAGCACTTTTGCGGGTGCATTATTGTTGTTGTGGGTGTTCAACGAGGAAGGGGACACGGGCAGCGAGGACACAATCGAGGCATGCTGGCTTTGCGTGATGAAGTTGTGCTTGAGAAGGGCTGCGTGCGGGTGCTTTAGCTGTGCTGTTAATTGGGTAAAGGGAAGGTACCATCCACTTGGAGCAGTGTGGTTGCTACAAGTGTGTCCCGGAATGAGTGGTCCATTTGAATGAAGATGCTTTTGTCAGACACTTATCATTTCCCTTTCACTGATTTAATATCATTTTATTCGAATTGGTTGGCTATAATCCTGTATGTAACATGTTTATACAAGGCTCAATCTCGATGCATCCGGCTATCTAATGGACTAGTAGTGGTGCTGGATGTCAACAACTGGAAGTTCGTGGAATCTGCGCAAGTCCATTGGCTTCTCAAGGAGAGGGATCACGTATGGATCAAAAGTCTTCCAGTAAGGGTTGCCCAGGTGGTATTGTTGGGACTGGGAAGGACCGGGTAATTAGATAACAAACAACCCAACACGCGCATAAACAAATAAGCATCCACACTCACAGACTCGAATTCATAACGCTCAACGATAGTGAAGGCTCGCTTGTCAATGTGGTCTTGCATCACGAACCACGAAATGGTTTCCTTGTCCTTGGAGTACACAGCTGTATGTAATTTGATTGGGTTCAGAGGACCGATCGTATGTATGCCCCATTACGCAAATGAATATACTCACCGCTGGCTTCTTGGAGCTTCGCGTACAACTTATCGATGCACTCTTGATCGTCTTTGGCGTAAAGGTGGACGACAATGGTGTAAACCATATTGAATGTTTCTGGCGTTGATAAAAATAAGGGATTGAGCGATCCAAGAACCTCGAAAGTGTATTTAAATGTTCAAATCTATTATCGCTGCGTATAGTTGAATAATCTCTCTTTTGAATTATCGGAGGATAAACGATTGCAGTAGGCCATACTTCATCTCCAATAAATTTAGAGTAATGCACGCACGTCCACTTCAACTCGATTACGCCATACTATTTGATTCACGTATTTGATTTACTTGACTATTTATTTGGTATTTCCAAAATGAAACCGCTGACAAAACATTACTTGAAAAATGCCAACGCCACAGCACCCACTGCTCTTCAGCCCATTGAAAGTCGGGGATATGCAGGTACAATACCGCTATTATGTTTAATGTCTTGAAATGCCCGAACTCAACCGTTGCATAGCTTGCCCACCGTATTGTGATGGCTCCGCTTACTCGCTCCAGAAGTCCAAACTACATTGCCAACAGCCACAACGCCCTTTACTATGCTCAGCGTGCTACTGCCGGAGGTCTTCTCGTTTCTGAGGGAACCACGGTATGGTTGATAGGAGCTTGATTGTGGAGAAATGAGTTTGACACTTTAGAATACCACAGGTTGATCCAACTGCCAACGGATATCCCGATGTTCCTGCTTTGTACACTGTCGAACATGCCGAAGGTGGGTTATCTTTGGGTTTCGTGTAGCTGTTGACCACACAGGCATTGTGTCCATTGTTCTGAATCTAAACTCTGTCATGCAATAGGCTGGCGTTTATCCACTGACGCAGTTCACAGAAAAGGCGGATTTATTTACGCACAGCTCTGGTAAGTTCCCCTCATCCCGCTCATCCATCTTTGTGGTGATACAACATGCGTTTGTCAGCAACTGACATGCCACCATTTCAAATGACTTTAGGCACGTGGGCCGTCTCTCGCAGCCACAGTTCCAACCAAACAGACAGCTCCAGGTTTCATCTTCTGCGACGAGTGCTCGTAGAAAGCGTGCTCCTGCTCGTGCCTTGACCATTCCTGAAATCAAGGCCCTTGTGGAGGCGTACGCGAATTCAGCTAAGCTCGCTGTCGAAGTTGCTGTGAGTTCTGGTTTTTTTATGTGTGCTTTTGTTCGAGGGGTTTGGATTTTAACGAGCTTGGAATAGAAATTCGACGGTGTTGAGATCCATGCTGCTCACGGGTACCTTATTGAACAGTTCTTGAACGACAACGCGAACTTGAGAACAGACGAGTACGGTGGTTCCATCGAAAACAGAGCCCGCTTCTTGTTCGAAATTGTGGAGGCTATCTTGAAGGTTGTTCCTGCCTCGAAAGTTGCAATTCGTATCTCGCCAGACTGTAATATGCAGGGAATGAAGGACTCGAACCCGAAAGCTCTGTACTCGTATGTTTTGAACAAGTTGAACAATTACAACCTGTCGTACATTCAGTTGACGGAGCCTGTGTGGGGAATGTGGCTTCCAGGTATATTTTGAGTTGCCTGATCTCGGTTCTCATTAATTTTGATGTTCAGGTCCTCCCCATGCTACTTCAAAGTTGAACGAATACCGTCCAATTTTGAAAAATCCACACACAAAGGTTATGCTTACTGGTGGATACACTGGTGAGATTGGAGAAGCAGCTTTGAAGGCTGGAAGAGGAGACTTCATTGGATTGGGACGGGACTTTATTACTAATCCTGACATTGTGGACCGAATCAAGTATGGACTTCCTGTCGCACAATACGAAAAAGCTGGCGACAGTTACTATGGGGGCAGCAAGGAGGGATACTCGGACTATCCAACATATGACGAGCAAGAGTCAGCAAAGTTTTTGGCCAAGTTGTGATCTTCTGTTAGGCCTTAAATGGTTTTATTTTGTCGAAAACACAGCTCTGTCTCGTCTGAAACAAAATAAAGGAAGTCTCGCGTCAAATAATATGTTAGTTAAACAAACAGCTTCTGCAAAAGAGCAATGGCTGTAATAGTATATTAATTTACGCAATGAATTAAAGTTGCTGTTGAGTTATCCCAATGTTGGCGAACTAGAAAAGCAGTCATAAAAGCAACGGTTTCCTGCAAGCGAAGGGTATCCAAAGCGAAGCGCCAGTCACACAAATCAAACCTAAGACTTTCCGTATTTGGCTGTCAGCCCGTGGACTCTTTTTTCGCGATTGAATCGTCTGCTCTGTCATGTCCTTCCAAGGAGTTCAGAGACCCGCATTGTGCTCAATTTATTCGAATTCATTGATCTTATCGACGAGATCTCTTTATTGACGAAGAGGATGTGGTTCTGTAAAAATGGCTGGCGGAATTGTAGACAGCACGTTGTGAATGGAATTATGCAAGACGATAACTCTACCTTGATTCGGAAAAAGAGTTACCTTCACCAGTCAAAATGCTTGTGGGGGCAAATTCTAAGCGATTTCATCGCAAGCTATTGGTGTTATTGAGGTTTATTAAGCTGTTTGGAACTAAAAAATATATTAAGATGAGCTTACTTTTGCAATACTTTCGGATGTGTCTCCTCAATGAATCAAGTCTCTTCAATAAATTTCCACAATCTGCACATTTACTGCATTTATCGAACGGAGTGATTAAGTGATGCGTTTGGTGGTGACGATACAAGTCTGCAATTCGAGTAAGCTCGAGCCACAAGGGGGGGTTTTTTTTTTTTGAATTTGTTGTTTGAGAGTTTAAGTGGCTTAATGCGGATTGAGTTTATGTGGCAATGGCCTGAGTGTGGCAGTGACATGGAGATGGGAAGTTGTTGGAGGCGCAAACTGTTGATGATACTGAGGCCAGAATGATATCTTGGTCGTGGTTCTGATGATGGGATAATTGGAGGTGTCACCATTGTTACAAGTGCCACATGCGGCTTAGGCGAATAAAGTTGAGTTACTGAGGAAGACGACGTGTTTGAGGGACCGACCCTGTATCAGAGATTGTTCCAATTGCCGATATTGTTGTTCATGCTTTAGCAGCTGTGAAGACAATGACGGTAGTGTGGACGAATTCTGAACTTGCACGTGCGACTGGAATAGTGCCCAGACAGACGGGTGTACTTCTGCATTCAGATGAAAAGGGAGGTGGCGTCACTATGCTGATTTATTGGATTGGGCTTGCACAAACAGAGATCTGAATCAAACTTCAACAATTCTGGAATGCAATGTCTACATCGTTGCTTTCTGGCTGCGCTATGTACCAAATATGAATATGCAATTAACTTGATAACTTGCTTATCTTTGCCGTTTTCTTCCTGCAATGACGACTCGTCAACATGTGCACACTTGGATGCTCGGCTCGAACATCCACTTCTCATAGCATTTGGACATAATATCCTTACTTCATGATTCTTACAATTACTAGTCTTGCTACGGCCAATTCACACTGACATACATCAGTGTTTCTATCGACGGTGCCATGGTTTTCTACAAGTAAGGCTCTCGTTTTTGCGTCAATAAAGGCGACGAGGAGTAGATGATTATGAAACCAACGATAGCAGGACAAAGATGATACTTTGAGATAAAGAAGTCCGTCGATGAATTCGATTGCACCATCATGAGCAGATTGAAGCTAAAAATAACGAGCCTTTTGCCTTTAGTTAATTTGATTCACTCAAGTGAAATATCTTTCATGAAATTTCCATTTAATTGCTACAACATACAAGAAGATGTAATATTCAAAGGTCTTTTCAAACAAATCAGGCAGCATTTTTGTGTACAGAATGGCAAAGTTGAGACAGTGAACCTGTGGCTCTTTAGGGATCTGGGCTCCCTCTTTCACGCGGTGTGGCCAAAAGTAAAAATACACAGTTTAGATAGATTCCTGTATTAAAAGCCACGAAGGAGGAATCAATAGTCCGAGAGGCACTCTATTTACAAAGGCATTCAAATTCCATGATCTAGAACTCTTCAAATTTGTCAGCGGAAACTGGAATTGCTCTTTTGCTAGTGAGATATGGTTGCTTCAGCTCAGATACACCTGTTTTCACAGGGATATGGTTACTAACACTTACTAAACAAGGGAGTGATTGAAGGGTGGCAAGTAGAGATTGCGAGATCTCAGCTGACAACAAGAGCATTATGCATTTTCGTAGTTTCGTTGTTAAGCATCTGTTTGATGTTTGTTTGACGGCGTGCTGGCATATGCTTCAACATATTTCTATTCGATGGTGTAACCACAAAAGGTAATGAAAAAAAACTTGCGTTGAACCACATCTCGTAAGGACCCGCCTCTTCTTCCTCGCTTCCCAGTTCCACCACTTCCTGGAGTCACTCGAACATTCAATTATACGCAAACATTGCTCATGAACATATTTATGCGAGTGGGGACTACAGACACTAAAAGCGGACTTGCACTGGAGATGCCAAATACCCTTACCCTCAGAGTCCAATGCCCTAATCAATCTTCGTCCTTATAGCCCTCTCCAAATCCCGTGAGCCATTTCAAGCTCCTTCAACTGAACCTGATCCAATGGGCAACTACATCTCCACCACAGGTATGTGAAAAAACAAGATCCTGCTTTCATAGACTGACCAAATACAGGGAAAATTGGCGTCGTTGTCACTGTCCAACCATATGATGACAATAAAGCTCGAAAGACAATCACTCTCGCTGACGTTGACGTAACAGTGGATGGTCTGAGAAACAAGGTTGGCTGCATGTTTTTTTGTTTTCAAATCATACTGATGTTCCAAATAGATTATTGAAACATTTGGTGAACGTCCAGATTCAGCACTTCTTATCTACTACCAGATTCTCGTGAACCCCTCCGCCCGACAGTCACGATACCTGCTGTCCAAAAACGCTGATCTTCTGAGCATTATCATGGACGTGGAAAATGCCAAGCAAAAGAAAGTTTTGTTTGAGTACAATGAATCCTTTGTGGTTACCATTCGTGACAATAGCGCTGGTCAACCAGATATTGTTGTTCAACTGGAAAAGGCTGATATTATGACTGAGCTGAGGGACATGGTAACTTTTGTATTATTTTTGTTCAAAGTGAAACTTATGGTGTTTATTGCAGATTGCAGCTCACTTTGGGGTTGGGACCAACATTTGCATTTACTATCAGCACTCTGAAACTGAAGCCAAAGCCATTATCAGTAACGAGAAATCACTCAAACTTGCCCTTATCAACTCCGATCAAGTTTTCTTTGAAACTCTGGACAAACATGAATACACAACACAATCAAACTCTTCATCACTAGATGAAACCAAGCTCTCTGTTATTGGTCGTCGTGAAACCAAGTCCCACAAGGATTCTGGTGTCTTTGTTTCATATAATTGGTCTACCAAAGCACATGTCATTGGTGTTGTGGACAAGCTTCGTGAACTCAGACCTGAACTTCCAATTTGGATTGATACAGAGAAGATGGAGTCTAATATTTATGACTCAATGGGTTCTGGAATCTCCGGCTGTCAAGCTGTAGTTGTCTGTTTTTCAATGGGATACTTGGTATGATTCCATTTCTGTGTGCACCTTTTTATTCACCATGATTAAACAGGAATCGCCGAACTGCATGCTTGAGCTTGAGTTTGCCCAAGATCTCAGAAAACCTATAATTCCAGTATTTTTCTTTGAGGAAAATGAAGATGTCACAAGCCTTAGACAGAAATACAGCAAAGCATTTTTGATTATTGCTGGCAAGCTATATTCAGACTTCAAGAGGATGAATCCATTGGATTCCAAGTGGGAACCTGCATTCAACAGTTTTGTCAAAGAGCTTGACTGCATTTTAAACAAAGTCCCCTCTGTTGTTGTAGCCCAAAGTCCTCTGGAGATGTGGCTTCAACCAGAATCATTTGATAATGACCTCAAGGCATATGCAGAAGAATATGTCCCTGGAACTCGCAAGTGGATAGTTCCTGCCCTTGAAGCCTGGACCCTCACAAAAGAACGTGTCCTGTATCTGAATGGTGGTGCTGGAACTGGAGAGTCTCTTATTGTCTACAGTTTGACCAAAAATCTGCCTAGCAAATTTGTTATTGGTGCTCTGTTTATTTGTCGCTACAACAATGTTAGAAAAAGTTCCCCAACTGTTCTTGTATCTACTATTGTGAGCAGTTTATGCCTGTCTCTTGGTGGGGTCTTCAAACAGAACGTGGAAGTTGAAATGGAGGCAGACCTGGCTCGTGTCAAAGAGGGAAAGCAAAGTATTCTCAAAAGCCCTGTTGAAGCATTCAAAATATTAGTGGTGGATAGTCTGAAGAAAGTGTCATTGCCAGAAACTCTCCTGATAATCATTGATGCGTTGGATGAACTCAACAAGGACACCCGCCATTATGTTTTGACCATTCTGACTGAGCTGTGCCCTCAACTTCCTGGCTTTGTCAAGATCATTACCACAGGCCGTCCAGAACGTGATATTTACTTTACATTGCAAGCACTCAGCCCATTTGTTTTGAGTCCCAATGACAACAACAACAAAACTGATTTGGAAATGTTTGTCAAGGACCGATTTGAGAAGCTGTGGGGGGTGTTTTGCAAAGGTAGTGAAGCAGAACTGTGTTGCAATGCTTTAGTTGAAAAAGCTGAAGGTCTTTTCATTTACGCACGGAATGTCTGTGAATACATCAAGAAGCACAAGTTAGTTCCCAAAGAAGCTTTCACAGAAATTCAAGCACTTACTTCTGGATCAGATAGTATCTACAGAGCAATTATTGAGCGCGAACTTCAAGCCAATAGAGCAGAGAGATTAGCTCGGTTCAAGAATGTTTTTGCAGTTCTATTCACTGTCCAGAAGCCACTAGCATTGACTAGTTTAGCAAACATTGGAGGATTGAAACTTAGTGAAGTTGAGACTATTGTTACAGAGGTATTTTGCATCCTTGAAACATAATTGTACTGATATATTTTTTAGTTCCGACCCATACTCAAAATTGAAGCTGGAGGTGTGGTGTCTGCCATTCACAAGAGCGTCAAAGATTATTTTACCAATGTCAATCGTTGTGGGACAGAGTTATTCATTCAAGTTCTGGATGCAAAACTTGCAGTTGGCTGTATCAAGATTTTAATCAGTAACTTAAGCTATAATATGGGCAATTTGAATCTGGCAAAGTTTTATAAGGAAGATGAGCTTGGGCAACTAAACGTGCTGAATGAGGATGTTCAGTATGCAGTGTTATTCTGGGAGTTGCACTTACGTCTTGGTCTTCAGAGTGCTTCAGTTAATGACCAAAGAGAAATGATAATGTTGCTACACAAGTTTTGTTGCCAAAGTCTTCCTTACTTTTTGGAGGCCCTTCTCTTGATGACTAAGCTGAACAATGTCTTTGCAATGGTTCAGTCTGTTTCTGATGTCTTGTCAAGTTACATTCACTGGGAGGAAGTTTGTACAGTACTTTTATTGCTTAATGACCTTAAATGTGTTGCCATCAATTTCCGTACCCAGCTATTGGCAAGTCCACTCCAAGCCTACAACCATGCATTGATTGGAGTGCCTCAAGAAACATTATATTACAGCTTTTATCATCATCTTGCATCTGCAAGCATTTCTGTTGGTGCCAAAAAGGATTGGGGTCCTATAACACTTGTAAGACATTCAGAATATGTCACATCAGTGGCATTTTCACCCGACTCAACAACTGTGGTTTCTGGAGCATATGATAACACAGTCAAACTGTGCTCTGTGGAAACAGGAGAACTTCTCCAGACCCTTGAAGGACATTCTGCTTTTGTAAATGCAGTGGCATTTTCTGCTGACTCAAAGACTGTGGTTTCTGGATCTTCAGACAAAACAATCAAATTGTGGTATGTGAAAACAGGAGAATGTCTCAAGACCCTTGAAGGCCATTCTATGGATGTATATTCAGTGGCATTTTCACCTGACGCTAAGACTGTGGTGTCTGGATCAGAAGACAGTACTGTCAAATTATGGGTTGTGGAAACAGGGGAATGTCTCAAGACCTTCTATGGACATTCTAAGGATGTAACTTGTGTGGATTACTCCTTTGATTCCCAAACTGTGGCTTCTGGATCACGAGATAATACAATCAAATTGTGGTCTGTAGAAACAGGACATTGCCTCAAGACATTTGAAGGGCATTCTTATCCTGTAAGATCAATTGCATTCTCACCTGACTGCATGAATATTGCTTCTGGATCTTCAGATTGGACAGTCAAATTGTGGTCTGTGGAAACAGGAGAATGTCTTCAAAGTCTTGAAGGACATTCTGACATAGTGTGGTCTGTTGCATTCTCACCTGACTCTCAGACTGTGATTTCAGGGTCTGAAGATAAAACACTTAAAATGTGGTCTGTGGAACTAGGAGAATGTCTCAAGACCCTTGAAGGACATTCCAAATGTGTGAATTCAGTTGCATTCTCACATGATTCAAAGACTGTAGTGTCTGGGTCCAATGATCGCAGAGTCATTTTGTGGTCTACAGAAACAAAGGAATGCTCCAGGAACATTGAAACACATTCTAAACCTGTACTTGTACTGGTATTAACACCTGACACCAAGACTGTGGTTTCTGGATCAAGTGATAGATCAGTCAAATTGTGGTGTTCAGAAACTGGGAAATGTTTCAAAACCCTTGAAGGGCATACTCAGGAGGTCTCTTCACTTGCAATCTTTTCTGACTCAAAGACTGTGATTTCTGGATCCGGAGACATGACTCTCAAATTGTGGTCTATAGAATCAGGAGAATGTCTCAAAACCTTTGAAGGACATTCCCATTGTGTGACTTCTGTGGCACTCTCACCTGACTCCATGACTGTGGTTTCTGGTTCTTGGGACAGAACAGTAAAGTTGTGGTCTGTAGAAACAGGGCAATGTCTCAAGACTATGAAAGGACATTCTGACACTGTATGGTCAGTGGCGTTCTCACATGACTCTAAAATGGTAGTTTCTGGATCTAAAAATGTCAAATTGTGGGATTTGGAAACAGGGGAATGTCTCAAGACCTTTAAAGACCATACCATGTCAGTGGCATTCTTGAATGATTCCAAAACAGTGGCATCTGGGTCATTAGATGATGTAATCAAATTATGGTCTGTTGAAACTGGTGAATGCATTAAAACTTGTCCATGGGACAGACGTGAAGTTACAGGATTTATCACATCTGGAAGCTTGTGTGAACAGGATGGATGGATTTGTCAGCAGGATAGGGGATATCTATACTACTGTGGTACAGAGACTGATAGTTATTGCAATATTTCAATTTCATGGTGTATTAGTAATGATGTCTTTTGTCTGGTTCTTAAGGATACAATCATAGATTAAAGATTTTTAACCAAGGCTACATTTGGCCCTGCCATTTTTTTTCTATTGGAAAAAAACTCCAGAAAGGAATGTTTGAACCTAAGGAGATCTTCTATACTCTTAAGGTTCTAAACTGTTGGATTAGGGGTTCTATACTGTTCAAGAGTTCAAGTTAAAGGACGATAACGAGAAGATGGATCAAGACTTTGATATCCTTTCTTATTAGATACTAAACTTTGATTGGTTTATTAGAAGTGGATGAGCTCACTTTCATTCTGAGGGATTCTGAGGACAATTTGTTTCACTGGAGGTTGAGGGAAATGAACAAAGTCTCTTATCTTATTAATTTTTTTCTTTCAAGTGTTTCAATATAGTCAAAGAGTGGCTCCCGATCAAAGCTTAATTGCACAATGTTGGCAACTGCATTAAAACAAAATGGATGAAAATCACGTGCATGGCGGTAATCCTCCTTTAAGACATTGAAAAATTTAAGGCGTGTGTTCACAGTTTCATGTCGGCTCTGCATTACAGAAAGTTGGGCATTTCGTAACTTGGAAGCTGGATGTAAATCAACGTCCCTTTGCTTTCTTACAGGCACCCAAAATACAATCCTACCATCATTGCCATTTTCAGTGTAACCTTTATCAGCAGCAACCATTTCATTTCGCAAAAGTTTGCCAACGATTCCATTTGCTGATCGTGCAAGTTTGATATCAGGCCATGCTCCAGCAGGAACACCGCCAGACACATGTACAATATTTGAAGATCCAATCGCTGTAGCAACTTCATATGTGAGACAAGACGAATTGATTTTATGGCTGAAATCGTCAGGATCATTGGGATTCTTCTCTTGAACAGGGCAATGGATTCCGTCAACATAAGACGATGGAATTAAATGAGTCCAACCTCTAAAACGATTTTCCCAGCGAATCTAAGTGCATTAATTAGTAATAGTCTCAAATGATAAGCGTTTACCACTGAAACACGAGCCATGCATTGAATGGCAATCTTGCTCCACTTACGATATGTCTTTTCATCCACTTGAAAGACTTTGGCAGCGTTCGATTCAGTTCCATATACTTTAAGAAACCAAAAACCATATAGCATTCGTGTTTGCGTCACATCATGTGTGCAATTGTATCCATTTTCAGTGAGTTGCTGCCACATGGCATGCAATGTGGAAATGCCAGCTCCGAAGCTCCCTCTGCACCGCCTATCCCACATAACGTTTTGATCAGGATGATGAAGACGTATGTGAGCAGAGACAAGGGCTGTGAGAGACTGCAATGAATGCATGTGGTGTTTCCCTGATGTTTTCCCAAAATTACAAAGACAGAGTTCAAACACATTGTGATCAATCAATACAAGATCAATTGTTTTCAATTGCGCATCAATCTCTTCATTTTCCGCACAGCTTTCATTCTGTGGTATCATATTTAAGATTGGCCAACTTTTGAATTGGTAGCGAGCTTTTAACCTTCCATAAGAAAGAGAAATTAAAATAAGATCATCTAGTTTTAGTGGCAGCACTATAGCTTGAGAAATGGGTGAGCTAAAAAAGCGAATTTGAAACATCAAAGGAAGACACGGGAAATGGTTGCACGTGTTTCAAAATTTTTCTTCAAATGTGAGCGCCCCCCAAGTAGCTGATGGTTCTAACTTTGTTTCAGTATGAGTTCAGGCAGTTGGAAAAGACCAGGACGTCCTGGAAATGGGTTATCACCAACCAACAGAAGCTGGGCAAATGGCCCAATAGGCGATCGTTTGATGGATATTCTACGAAAACGACTTGAAAAGGGTATTAAAACAACACCTGCTGCATTCAAGAAGGAGGCAGATGGAGCTGAATTCAAAACCTACCACACAAAGACTCTTGGTGTAGTCATTAACGAGATGTTGAGGAAACTCCAACGAGGTAGTGTCTCTCTCTTTGATAAACGATAACAAACAAATGTCAGATATCAATTACCGTCCAGGCCAGAGTTTCCAAGATGGCTCCCTGTTTGGAATGCAACCACTGGCACCTGTTGACTTCAATGCTGGATCATCATCCAATTTGCAGCAAAGTGTTGCGGATTCTAATGAAAATGACAAGGATTTCGAAAATGAGATGGATGAAGATTTTGACGAAGAGTTCTATGGTTTGCGAGACCTCTTCGAGGTGATTGCTCCATACGAAATCAACGGCCGTCGCACAATGGTTATTTTTGTCTCGATTGTGGCTGACTATGAGGTTGCCGTTGATCCAAGTGCCAAGAGCTTTGAGTACATTGACTTTCTCCACACTCCTCTCAATATCAAACCAGACCACTTTGTGACAAACAAGGATTTTACTGACCCCGCATCTCTTGCAATCGTCAACCATTTTCGGAGCAAGAACATTGAACCGATTCGGACCAGAATCCATCTGCCATTTCAGTATAACCAACCCTCTTTAAAGAGTGCAAGGTTATCAGAAGGAGGTGTCGACTACCGTGTACGTGTGGAGTTGGAAGAGCTAGTTGTGAAAAGAGGAGTCTTATAGTGTGTCGGAGAGTTTATTCATTCTTAGTCAATAAAACAATTTGGTTAATTTCCCTCATCCTCCTGCAACAAGAGCAACCTTGCAGTAGACTTTCCCGAGAAGCTCCAAAGCCACGTCAAGAAAATGAAATGTGGTCTGACCCATCCTGCCAGATTTGGATTCATGTGCCTGGACTGCAACTATGTTTGTGTATCTCAAAGTGCCATCAGGGTACACTGCAGGGCTGAACACCAAAAGAATCAGTATTGGGGGTACAGGCCAACTCTAGTTGTTAAACTATATGCACGGGTCTTTGGAATGTATGAGCAGGGTAGGATTAGGGACAGGCTTAGGGTTAGGGCTAGGATTTTCAGGAGTTAGGGTTAGGGAGGAACTCTCTCAGAATTGATGGACTTGCTGGTTTGAGGGGTCTTCCTCCAAGGTCCATCCTTGCCCCTCAGACCATGGCACCTGCATCCTGACCCATCAGGAGGGTGTCATAAAAGTGTTTCTATCAGCCTGCAACAGTCTCACCGTTGTGGGATGGCTCATCTGGTGGTGATGGACATGGCATCACCTGAGTGTGCATGTCATTCTCTCTACTGCTACAACCAACCATGTGCCTTGGCCCAAGTCCTTGCTACTGTTTCCTTGTTGGTCTTCTTCATTATCC
>MCGO01000170.1:0-81790 GCA_002104985.1 Rhizoclosmatium globosum | reverse complement strand
AATAGACATTGGAGGGCACCAGACGATGATGCAGCAACACAGTCCACAATACCCGTTGCGTTATGCTGAGCACAATCTGCTTGGGAAGAACACGTGGATGCAATTGGACACGAGTTTTTAAATGTCACACTGCTTGCCGCGAAAAGCAGTTTCCATCAAATTTGCCTGTTGTCAACGATGACGGCAAGTTCGGAATGGCGCCTGTTAATTGGTTGTTTGTTACCTCAAACTGTTTCAAGGAAGAGCTCGAAAACGAGAGTGGGATCGTTCCTGAGCTGATTGTCTGTCGCATT
Organism: Rhizoclosmatium globosum; assembly: GCA_002104985.1. Lineage (NCBI taxonomy): Eukaryota > Fungi > Chytridiomycota > Chytridiomycetes > Chytridiales > Chytriomycetaceae > Rhizoclosmatium > Rhizoclosmatium globosum. The sequence goes on along the minus strand of MCGO01000170.1, from coordinate 81,497 downwards.
GAACGAGACGAGGTAGGGTGTGTTAAATTCTGGAAGACTGCCAGTGTGTTGGTTCGAGTTGGAGCAGCTGTATGGGTGGCATAACCAGTGTAAGTGCCAGTGATGATATAAGGTGGGGATGGACTTACAACTCGATAATATTGTTGGGTAGAGGCGGAATTGCGTCGCTCAATGCATTGCAATCAAAGTATGCGTGCGAGGTTGTGAAAGGCAAAGTGGGGATGGGGCCATCAATCTGGTTTCGGCGGATATCGCTGCACAGTGGAAACCTGTTATCGCTTCAAGTAATAAAGGCGGGACTTACACGAAAACCAGTGTCGTTGGCCACCGACTTAATTGTCCTAGAAATGAGTTGTTGGCTATGATTCTGATGGAAAGGTTAAGAAAGATGAGACCTTTACCACATTATCATCGGACTTACAAAGTTGTCAATGAGCCCAAATTATTAAAATTAGGCACAACGCCAGCTGCCAAGTTTGTATTTTGGATCTTACTGTAATTAGGATGAGATGAATGAGTGTTTGAGTGTTTTGATCTTGGGATCACACTTCTGTCAAGTAATCCGTAGCTGTTGGCAAGAAACGAAGCAATCATCCGAGTCGATCAAACCGGTTGAGTTTGAGGCCCCGTTGCAGTCCACTGTGGCTGTAGTGCAGCAATTCGTCAAACTGGTAAACACGGCTGGCCAAATCGAATTCGCCGTGGTACAGTCTAGGTCTGTTTACACCGGCGACAACCATGATCGCACAAGAAAAGATTGCTGCGAAGACGGGTATACCAAACATTGGTTGTTGGCGTGATTTGAATTCGCCGAGGTGAAGAAAAGAAATGAGATGCTGGAGATAAATTGATTAAAATTAAAACAATTAAACAAAGTAACTTTCCTTGTCACAATTTATTTATAATGTCGTATTCGTTTTCTTGATACGAAGCCGAGACTTCCGAACTCTCGTTGCGTTTCCACACGTATGACTCACACTGAAACTCTCCTTTGAAGCACATGGCGACCTCATCACCTTCCTCTAATCCAACACCAACCACGGCGTTACCATCAGTAAATGCGCAAACGCAACGTCATGAAAGTTCGCCAGATGTTCGTGTAGTTCCAATCTCACCCAGAACAGTTCAACCATCAAGACAGATCAGTCAGCAAACTCTTTACAGTCAAATACACCACTGGCTCGCAACCCACTCTGTCCAAGATCCAAATACAGCCGAAAGCGATAGCAATCCAGAAGGGAACTTGCCTATAACAGCCCCAAACCGGAAATGGAAACGAATTCATACATTGAACCTCCGTTACGACTCTAAACCGTTTTACTTTGACGAAATCATGCCGGAAGCTCTGGAAGGAAGATTAGCAATTTCATCTTTTCTTCGCGGATCAAGGAAATCAATGATATTTTGAACAAGCAGAGAAGTATTGCGGATCGTTCCAATATATTCAGGAATGGAATCACTGTTGGTCTTGTTCTGATCACGATTCTTGCTTGCGCCGCTTTTCTACCGCCTAGCTTTCCGATGTACTTTGGATGGATTCTTGTTGTATTTGCTGCATGGAGTTTCTTGCAGATTTGGGTTGTTATGGAGCCAAAGGTGTGTGCTTTGTCTTTGTATTGACTGGAGTCTAACTCTATGGGCTCAGTACGAGAAGAAAATCAAGAAACTGTGCGAATCGTGGACGCAAGACGATACACACCTTCACTTGGCATATATTTCTCACCGATCTCTTTCGACAAGGCCGGAAACATTTATGGATACTGTCCGGAGCTTGTATACACCACAGTTTACGGATTGGTACATTTTCATCAACGAGAATGTGGCGATTCTTCCTTGCGATTTGTACGGAAGGCATCGAGAAGATGGGAGTGGATGGACTGTGGCGACAATGGGTGATGCTGAAGTACGAGCCTTGCCTGCATATATCCCAGCATGGGATGCGACACCTGCACCAGAGTATTGTCCCGACACCAGTGTATCTATTCCTTTACAAGAAAAGCAGAGTAACTAAACTTCATTTTCGTTTTCTTTCTTTCGTTTGAATTCAAATCCAGCAAATGAATGCAACCAACAGCACAGCTGATGCACCAATCAACGATGTAACGCTGGGCAACTTCACCGCGGCCGTCACGACGAATGCGATCGCAGCGTCCGTGTTTCTACTCGTGTTTGTGCTAGTTCGGCGGGTGTGGAAGGAAGCCTATGAAACCAAGGGCATCCGAGGCAGCCTGTCAATGCACCTGATCAACGGTGACTCATCGCTGGCCGACACGATCGGATTCGACTCGTTTGCCGCCTTTGTTTTTGTGCGGACACTTTCGCTTCTTTTTGTTTGTGCGACGATTCCTGCGTTGGTTTTGTTGCTGCCGTTGAACACTGGTTCTGGTTCTGGTTCTGGTTCTGGTTTGGACGTGTCCTCGGCGACTGGGCTTAATGTGCTGTCACTGGCTCACGTGTCCGATTCGGACAGATTGTGGGGTCACTTTGTTGTGCTTGTTTGGGTTGCTGGTGGGGCTGTGTTTGCTGCGTTTAGCTTGCTGTCAACGGCGGTTCAACTCAGACAGCGCTTTCTGCTGAATGCTTCGACTGCGGGAAGAGTGCTGATGGTCAGGGATGTGCCGAGGGAGTGGCGGACAATTGAGAAGTTGACTGGTATGTAATGTGTTTCACCAGATATCATGGTACCTAACCTGTCACACTTTCCATAAATCATTCAGTCTTGTTCAACCGTATTTGTCCTGACAGTGTCGATTCTATTGTTATTCCACATAAAGTACCAAGCCAACTCGCAAAAGTCGCAAAGAAGCAACTCAAATTCAGATCCCTTTTGGAATCCGCAATTTGCTCTTATTATTCCAAATCCAGCAAGCAATTTGGTTCTGGTATTGAATCAGAAGACCCTGAAGCTCAGCAATTCTTAGTGTCTGATTCCCCATCCACAAATAACGATCCATCAATGCCTTCAACTCATATTCAATTAATGCCTCAATCTGAATCTTCTGAAACTCGTGACTCACCTCTTCCAATGCGAAAATTCTTGACAAAGCCGATTTCAGACTCACAACTCGCACGACGAAAACTGAGACCTACTCACCGTGTTCCATCAGTCTATGGCGAGAAAGTCGATTCCATCAGTAATTATTCCGCTGAACTCCGAGACCTCAACAAGAAACTACAAGACTTGAAATCCAAACAGGCAGATGATACTCCTGCTTCTACTATCTTTATCGTTTTCAAAGAGCCATTTCAAGCTCATTTGGCTGCTAGCACAGTTATTAGCGATGCTCCTGCTGTTATGGGAGAAAAAGTGGCGAATGTGAATTCGAAGGATGTAATTTGGCAGAATGTTCGACTTCCTTTCTTGGAGAGACAGGGAAGAGGTTTCGTGTCTGGGGTCATCATGTTCTTTATGATTCTTTTGTGGGGTTCTATTGGTATGTTCTGATGAGTTACAGATTCTATGCTAACCCAACGTTTCATCAAAGTTGCCTTCATTGTCGCTCTCGCCGACATCAAGAGTCTTGGCGACCGAATTCCAGCCTTTGAAACATTCATCAAAAACAACCAAACCCTCGCAAACATAATCAGTGGAGTTCTCCCCTCCATCATCGTTGCCTTCTCCTTTCCCTTGTCCCGCCCATCCTCCGCCTCCTCTCCAACTTCTCAGGAACACCCCTCAAAACCCAAACCGAACAAAAAGTATTCTCAACATACTTCCTCTTCCAACTCTGCAACGTCTTCCTCATCAACGTAGTCGGCTCCTCCATCCTCGCCTCCCTCACAGAATTCCAAAAGGGCACAGACGGCGTAATGCAGATCCTCGCAATCGCAATCCCAAAGTCCGCAAACTTCTTCATCCAATACCTCTTAGTCCTCGGCCTCACCGCCCCCATGGCCGAACTCGCGCAACTCGCCCGCGTAGTACTAACCCCCATCCTCACCCACCTCTTCGGAAACACACCACGCACACTCGCCGAACAACTAAACCCGCCACAATTCAGTTACGCAACGGCCATGTCCGTCCACTGCCTTGCAACAGTCATCGGACTCGTATACGCAATCGTAACCCCGATCGTGCTTGTTTCATCACGGTTTATTTCTGCTTGTATACGTGCGTGTATGGGTACTGTTCCGATACGTGTATGCGATCGCGCCGGAGACGGATACAGGCGGGCGGTATCTGTTTCAAGCTGTGCGGCATTTGTTTTGGGGGGTGTTTTTGATGGAGGGGGTTGCGGGGGCGTTGTTTTTGTTGAGGAGGAATGTTGGGGTTGTGGTTTGTACGGCGATTCTTGGGGTGGGAGTTTTTGGGCGTATCGGATTGTTGGGAGGTTTAGTGGTGGTGTTGATGGGGTTAGTGTGCAGGCGGTGTTGGCGAGGGATGGGAATGGGGGTATGGGAGTTGTAGGGATGGAGGGGAGACATACTGGGTTCTCGTGGTGGATGGAGCAGGCTGTGATTTGGTTGTTTCCTGGATTGGTTTGTGCAACTGAAGGTGGAGTGGAGAGTAGCGCAGAAGTGGAGAAGCTGTCAGAGGAGAAGTTGAAGGAATTGTATTCTAACCCGGCTGGAGGAAGTGAGAACAGTAAGCTGTGGATTCCACACTGTGCTGTTTGGGGTATTGAGGAAGAAGTGCTGAATGACTTGCACAGCATTGATGTTGTAAACGGGAATGGTGCTCGCGTTTCTGCTAAAGGGAAAGTGATTATTGACGGTTAAAGCATCCGCATTCTTTTTTTCGTTTTCAGCCTTTTTAATTTCTGTTTGATTGTTATTTACGTTTGATAGTATGTTGCTTTGAAATATGATTGATATATATATTTAACAGCATCAAAAAGTAATGTGCTGTTCCAATACAGCTTGAGCCAACATACTCGACCCATTCGCATGCAAAATAAGTGCAAGATTATACGCAGCTTCTTCGTGGCTGTCAAATTCTTCAGCAAAAACAAACACGAACACAAAAAAAAACTCACCCATAACCCACTCATATCCTCCGTCTTCAACACCCGCTCATAATATTCCACAGCCAAGTGATTCAATCCAAGCTGATGGAACGCACGACCAATATTGTACAACGCTTCCGGACTTCCACACGAATCTCCTCGTACTGATACAAGAAGGTGAATCCTTGCAAGATACGTTTGTGTCGATCGTCGATTCTGCGTTGCATAGCCCAGTGGATATATGCAAGACCTACTGAGAGGTTGATTAATGGGTCGCGGGGACTCAATGTGTACGCTTCCAGATATAGCTCTATGTAAGTCTATTAGCAAATAGAAACACGAAAACTGCAACTTTACTTAGCGCAGAAGCATATGATCGAGCTGAGAAGACAATATGTCCGTAGAGTGTCAGTAGAATTGGGTTCTTGTGTATCTCTGATTCTGGGTGTTTGTTGAGGTATTCGTGGAATTGCTTAATTTGACGCATAAGTGTTTGGCGCATATGTCGGAGGCAAAAGCGGAGACTGCGTCAGGACCACTTATGGAGAAAGGCGTCAAACGATTGAGATTGGGAAACGTATTCGTAGTTACCCATTCAAAACAGCACAGTAAAGGCGATACATATCGTTATCGTGATAATTTGTGACACAAAACGCTTTCGCTAGTTCAACGACGCGTCCATAGTTTCCACAAACAGTTGCAGAGGCTGATAAAAAACAAGTCAGAACTATTAAACCAAAGAGCCTGACTCACCAATCATGTACAACCGCAACTGCAACTTCAAAGCATCGTTGTGATAATAAATATTGGCGTCATATGCCGTCTTCAATGTTAAATACGCGTCTTCATCCCTCTTATCAATCGCAAGCGCCATTGCACACTTTACAAACACTTCAAACCACTGGCTGAACGCAAGTCCCATGTACTCATCTGTGGATAGTCATCAATTATCACAATTATATTCAAGAAAAGCTTACTCTCTCGATCTTCTTCACCGCGATACCCCCTAGGTTCATACAACTTTGCTCGGTCCGCAGGATAAAACCTCCGTTCACTTTGAAACCGAATCACAAGTTTTCGCGCAAACCGTACAAAATCAGCTCGTTTGACGGGTTCCGAGAGTTTCAGCTCCAGGGACAGCATTTTCGCGTACCATTCGCGATGTTCGGAGATTGCGAGGCGTTCTGCGGCGAGGAGGACGGCTTTGTCTTGCGTGTGGGAGGGGTTGCGTGGTTTCAAGAATCCTTGCACGTTTTCTCTGGGTTCTGTTTCGGTTTCTGCTGTTCCTTCGTCGTCTGAGTATTCGGGGTCTTCTTGGTAGTCGGTTTCGTTTGTTCGCGGGATGGTATGTTTTGTTGCGCGGTGTTTGCGGTTCATGGGTCGGAGAGCGGATCCGAGGAAGTCTTCCTTTGTCAACTCGTTTACTTGATTTACAATTGCTGTTGCACGGTCTGATTCTCCCAAAGCTTCATAGATTTCGGCAAGTTGCAGTTGCCAATCGTATTGGCGGGGCTCAACTTCGATGGCTGAATGGATGGTGTATGGGTCAGTATTTTAAACAGATATTGGTGGTCTAAGAGCTTACCTGATCGGTACAAGTCAACGGCATCCTCCAATCTCCCTAGATGTTGGAAGCAATCCGCCATTTTCGCCCAAACACTAGCAACATTCATCTTTTCACATTGAACAATGTGTTCGAGAATCCCAACCGCCAAAGCAAACATGCGCTTCTTCATGTACGCATCGATAACTTCCAAAAAGAGATCCGAGTATTCTTCCACTTCAAGCTCGAGGAGGGCGTCAAAATGAGTCTTTTCGTTTCAAGTGGATGTTAGTGACACGTCCAACACTCCGCACGAATAATACCTTGGCAATATCGTGATCCTCCATCCACAATTTACAAATACCATACTTGACACGAACTTCAATTGGCACATTCTCATAATTCGCCAACACAATCCCATAATGCTTCCCATCCAAAATCCCCGCCTCCAACCTCCCAGTAACAATTTCCACCGACCGAGCACCTTTATCATACTCCCCGACATCAATATACAGCTCCAACAAGTTCATAAGCTCATCATACCCAACCCTCCACTTCCTCTTTGGAGGTTCCGTGCCTTCGCCCCCAAACGCCATCGCTTCATCCTCCTCATCTTCATTCAGATACAAGGGCAACGGGTCTTTTACGTCAGCCTCAATCGCTGACTCAAAGAGCCGAATTGCTTTATGAGACTCACGCAGACGCATGTAGATACGCGCAAGTTCTTGGATTGTTTGCATGGAGTATGGGGTTACTTGGAGGATGGCGTTGAAACCTTGGATGGCGCGGTTAAGTTGTCCGTTGTCTGCGTAGATTACTGAACGCGTGAACCAGGCGGAAGTGTCGGTTGGGTCTGCTGAGATTGCTTTTGTGAGGCAGTAGAGGGTATCGGTTGTGTTTCCCTTGGCTCTGGAGCGTTTGTATAAATGGATGAGGAATATGGTGAGGGTGTGAAATGTAAACGAACTGCGAGATTTCAGCCAAACGTTTCCAGAGTCCCGCGTCTTTGAGGTCCAAGTGGGCGGCCATGAAGTTGGCTTGGAGGGCTTTGGCAGGGTCTCCCAGTTCATCGTGACAGACGGCGAGAAGCTTCCAAGCAGCGGCGTGTTTGTTATCGATTTTGATGATTTCGTAGAGCAGTTTGAAGGCTTCAGGATACTTTTTGTGGACGTAGAATTCTCTGCATTCCCCCATCATTTCCTCGACAACAGTTGGTTCTTCTTGTTGCTGGTGCATATTCTTTAAGCTACATCATGCACAAGCACACAGACAGTACCGGCTTGCGACCTCTCTTTCCCTTTCCCTTCTGAGGTCGGTCTTCCATTTCACCATAGATTTGCAGTTCATCGAAACCAAGTTCTCTCTGCGGCTCCTTCCCTTTTCCTCTCTGCGAAACCAGTTGTTGATCGCCCTCGATTTGTTCTCTTTGGCCAAGGATCTGGTGCGAGGCCAAGTTGACAGCACCGGCTGCCTGGGCCATAAGCTGCCTGTTTACCTATTAGAAGGTGCTACTTCTAGTACCACTACTACTAGATACTACTATCTACTAAATAGAACAGCTTAAAAAGAGAACAAACACTTACTCAATGTCCGCAGGGATCCAGTTCGGATTTGCCTCAAAGTCGGCTCCATTTGACGTGCCAACGAGCGCCTCTTCGTCAAAACCATCGTCTTGGTAGTCGTAGAATGCGTACTCTTCGAAGGCCGCTGGCTGTGCGTTCTCGAGAAGCGCGAGAAACGAATCTTCGCCTGGTTCTTGCATCGTGTAATAAAGAAAAGAGTAAAAGAGTAATTGGATAACTGTATTCTACCTTGTATTAAAAGTAACATCATTATTTACTCTATTTAAGCAGCTGGAGCTGGAGCTGGTACTGGTACAGCAGCTGGAACAGGGACAGCAGCAGCAGCAGCAGCCTCCTGCTTCACACGAGTCTCCAACGCCTGGTACAAAGCCGCAGCAACAGCAGGCTTCTCAACAGATCCAGAAAGAAGTTCCTGCGCCCCAATCACGCGTCCATAAAACTTCTCGTTCTGCTCCTTCCCCTCCATCACCGCAGATCCATCCAACGACGCACCCGCAAACAACCCCTTCGACTTGGAATACGAAAACACGGGCGACGCGTAGTTCAGCGACGCAGAAGCTTCAGCGGATCGGCCCACTGGTCCGGCGGCTACTGAAAGTGACCCTCCTACTTTGATATCTCCTCCCTGCGAGAACGCCTTGACGGCTTCAACTGTGTTGAGTACCATCACAAAGTCGGTAATGTCTCCACCGATTTGGAATCCAACTCCCTGTATCAATAATCAGTTAATTGTTATTAGTCATGGAGACACCACACCCACAACAATACTACTCACCAAACCAGCTGTCTTGCAGACGGATGGAGCAGACCAGGTTCCATCTTCAAGCTTGGCAATCACGATTCCGGATCCGTAGCGGCCACTGATTCCCATCCCTGCACGAGCAACTGATAACCAGTTAAATTGCTTGTGCCTCCCTCCACAACTTTCACATCACATCAACGCTTACCTTGCAAGATGGCAAGTCCTTTACACTTGCTGATCACGTCCATGGGGATCGTGTTGTCCAGGCCGCCCGTGGTTGGGTCCGGGATGATGAATTGGTTGATGATGGCGGCGGCTCTTGTGCATTCGCCGGCGTAGTCTTGGTTGAAGACTTGGCCGGATGGGGTTGTTTCCTTTTGATTTGCGACAGCCTGTAGGGAAGAAAGGGGAGGGGAAGAGAGTTTTGTGATGAGTGTGTGTGTGCTTGAATGTAACGTAAATTGGATGCACAGGTTCAAATGGTTTTAACCTTGTCGATGCTGGCAGATCCCTTTTCGGCAACTTCAGAGATCTTGGCGCTGACGGTCGTGGCCGCTGCGTTCATCTTGGTGGAGAGCTTGGAGAAGAAGGACATTGTTGGGTTTTGTTGTGTCTTTGGTTTGGGCAAGCTGGAAATTCAGAGCAACACAAATGGAGATGGGAAAAGTTATCAGTCACATAGGATACTTCATTGAACGAAATACTTTTTTCTTTATACAGGATATATATACTGAACGAAAACAATATAAATTACAGAATAATCAAGAGTCCAAAAATGAAATGGCTTATTCCAACACGCATCGCTGTCGATGGTTTAGTAGTGTCGGCTGGAGTCGATGGAACTATGGCGTTCCCGCCACCAGAGACTGATATTGTTGGATTCGGATAAGATGGTACGTTTGGTCCTTCGCCTGGCAATGGATTGTTCCAGCGGGTTGAAGAGGCTGCGCAACATCTGTTTGTCCGCTTGTTGACGTTGTAGATGAAGATGATGGCGTTGATACACTTGAAGACGCTCTTACAGAATGTGAGCGAATCGGGCGAATTTCGGAGTCGTCGTCACCGTCGTCGTCGTCATCAAAGGGACTTTTTGTATTTGCCGTTGGGACTATTGCATCAGAATTTAGTGTCACGAATCCGGCGTCAGTCACAGTAGCACTTGATGAAGAAGTCCTCGTTCTCCAATGATGATGCTCCAAATGCGTAATTCTGTCCAAGTTGATCTGCCCTTCAGCCTCAGTCACTCTCATCAACCGCGTCGTTTTCGTCAAATCCCCAACATTAAGCTGACCTCCGCTCAAACTCGAAGTTCGAGTCTTTGGGGGTTCTAGTCCATTGTTCAATGGTAAAGGAGAAGTCGTTGCAGTTTTCGTGACTTTGGAGGAACCACACGTTGCCTCGTCGAATCCACTGTCTGGGATCTTTGTTGGATCTAAGACTTGTGTCTTCAAGTGTCCTGTGACAGTTCCGTCACACTGATTGTCGATAAGGAGTGTTCCGTCGCATACTCCGTATTTCATGTTTACTGTGACTGGATCGCAATCTGGGAAGGTGAAGGATGTTGAATTGAAGACTTTTAAGTCTCGACGGCGGCTGTTGAATTGGGAGAAGGGGGTTCCAGCGAGTGTGTTTCCGTATCGATCCGTGATGGAGAAGTCAAATTCTATGATGTTGAGGTTCGCAGGGATGTTGAAGCTGAATGTAACTGTTCTGTTTCGAGCTGAGACTGTAACAATGGGAGATGGCTGAATAAATCGTTGACAGAGGTCGGCGAGGAGAGCAGTGAAAGTATTTGTTTGGTTGAGACCTTTTTGACAGGCAAGTTTAGAGTCGACGCAGTCGCTGTATGCTTTGAGGATTGTTGGGGTGACTTCTTGACAAGTTGCATTCAATGTATCCACGGACGCGTTTCGTTGAAACAAATTGAAGTTAGGGATCTGACATGTGAAAGTTAGTATTCTTCATAAGCTCACAACATTATCTTACAAGGGATGGACACGTATCAGTACATGGAGGGACCATATTCTGAACCAGTGCTGTCGCGTTGTTTACAAAATCTTGATCGGTGAGCGCGATAGTTCCATTGACCTTTGGACGATTCGGAACGCTGGTTGGAATGGAATTTCTCATTGAAGTGACAATCATGGATGTTGTAGTAGAAGTAGCTGTGCCGTTTGTGGAAGAGCCTGGATTCGGTACTATAGTAACCGGAGCAACAGTGCCTGGAGCGATGGGTACATTCGTGGTACCTGGAGCAACAGGCACACTGAATGTGCCCCGAACAACAGACACACTAGAAGTACCAGAGCCAACAGATTCGCTCACAATGACTGGACCAGCAGATACCGTTGGAACTGAAGTCCCAATCGGCGCAGTATTATCAGCGATTGTGGAGGCTACAATTGGGCTCGATACACTAGCAGAAGTAATAGGTCCAACCGAATTCACAGTCCCAGTACCTCCATTACTCGTTCCGCTTGTCACAAGCTTTGAAATACAGTCGCAGTTGTCAATACAGTCTGACCACCAGCCGAGCTCGTAACAACGACACCACCAACAACCAGAGGTACCCCGCCACTCACAGCCGTCACCCCAACATCTCGTTTCTTTCTCCCACCAACTCGCGATGACACATCCATGCTGAAAAACGCGAGCGATCTGTGTCCAGAGTTGATTCCGACAACAAGGTTCTTGCTATCTGGCGAGACTTGCATTCCAACCCATGTGCTTGTGATTGTTGCATTCAGGGGAAGGAATACTTCAAGTGCAGATTGTGTGTTACTGGAGAGGACGTCATTGAGGGGGCTGAATGCTGATACTTTCGATATCTACAAATCGATGTTAGGTCGAATAAGGGTAAGAAGGTACATACCGTGTATTGGTCGAACGATAAGAGAAACACTGCTCCATTTCTTCCTGTCTCCGTTGTCGCAGGTAGAGACGCAGCAACGAAGCTGAACGTCACGCCTGGTTGCAGCGAGCTAACTAATTGGCCCAAAGATTGTGTAAGAAGCGTCGAATCAAATGTGAATGATGTGCCGCTGATTAAAGAGGAGAATGCATCAACAATTTTTTGACGTGCTGAATCTGGAACGGGTACAAGAAGCTTGTCAGTTGGAATTTCTCCAGCCGCAATAGATGCTGCAACATCCGATGCGTTAAAAGGTGGGGTTATTGGAGGAGTAAATACAGTCGTTGTTGTTGTGGTTGACTTTGCGGTAGATGATGTTGTTGTTGAAGTGGTTGATAATGCGGTCGCGGTGGACTTTGTTGTTGATGATGTCGACGTAGATGTTGTTAGATTTATTGTGAATTTTGTAGTTGTGGAAGTGGTGGTGGTGTTTACCTTCGTGATTGTGGCAGAAGTTGAAGAAGTGCTGGTTTCAACTGTTGTCGATGAAGTTGTCCCTTTCGTACTCGTTGTGGATGTACTCGAGGAAGTTTTCGTTGATGATGTATCACTCATCGTAGTTGTTTGCTTTGAAGTACTCGTCGTTGTTGCTTCCTTTGAATTACTCGTCGTTGTACTTGATGTTCTTTCTGTGGACGACGTATTACTTGTAGTAGTTGTCATTTTTGAGGTACTCGTCGTCGAACTTGACGTTGTTTCTGTGGACAGCGTATTACTAGTGGTGGTGGTGTGTTTTGAAGTGCTCGTCGTTGAACTTGACGTTGTTTCTGTGGAAGACGTACTGCTGGTAGTCGTTGTTATTTGTGAGGTACTCGTCGTTGAGCTTGATGTATTGCTCGTAGTAGTAGTCGCCTCCGTCGTTGTTGTCGACGAACTTGATGTAGTTTCTGTGGAGGACGTGCTGCTTGTAGTAGTAGTCGCCTCTGTCGTGGTTGAAGATGAACTTGATGTCGTTGTATCTGAGGTTGTTGAGCTCGATGTAGTCTTCATCGTTGAAGTGCTCGTCGTACTAGTAGTAGTCGTCGTGCTTGTGTAAGAACAAGATCCCTGATTCACAACTCCAAAGGACCACGCGTTTTCAAAGCAGTTCCCATTCAAATCATAATTCGGTAGAATGAGCGATTCAGGAAATGGAGGTATCACGCCATTCATGTTGTTATTGGCAAGACGAAGGGAACTCAGCTGCGTAGGTAGAGGGCTGGGGATAGGTCCATAAGTAGGTTCCCAGACATGTTGAAACCCTTAATGAGTCGGGAAGGCTTGATACTTGGTCTTTGATGGTGTTGTTTTCCGCGGAACTAAACGGAGGGCATTAGAATATGAACGGTTGAGGATATCCAACATACAATACGATTAAATTTTCGGGTAGGTTTGGAAGATTCCCATTTAGTTGATTGTTTGAAAAAGATCTGTATTCAAGATGATGAGAAATGTCAGCTTGAGATGGATAAGGGGTCCAAGCAGATTTTTTAGAGTAAATACGAACGCGAAAGTTAGGGTTTCAGGAAGAGGTGGTATAGGCCCTGATATTGAGTTTTTACTTAAGTCGCTACGAGATTGGGTATTGGGTATTAGTAAATGTGTCTTGTTGTTCAATACGACTCACAGCCAAGCAAGAGCCGGTGGGAGACACGTTGGCATATCGCCTCCAATCTGGCTATTGCGCAACTCTCTGAATGCGGGTTTAATACGCCAATATCGATACAAGGAACACTCACAGTTTTGTGAGTTTAGTGAGGCTGCTGAAGTCCGGCATTGAGAGTTTGCACGTTAACGGATCAGTCAGGTCAACCAGCGAACTGCGCAACGAACGGGTCCTTAGTGCTCTTCCACTACCAACCAAGAACCAAGTACGATGCCACTAACATGCTCGTGATGAAGCCATCGCCATCGCACTCAACGTACTCGCAGCACGCTGTCTTATCATAAGACGGAAAGAGAGGTTCGTACGGGAAGGCATCTCGAGCTAGGGCGCAATCGGGCGTTGGAACCGGACAGAAGATTGAGACGACATAGCTCCATATGATGTTGACCATTATTGGAGGGTTTTTCAATCTTCTATTTGGATTGCTTGGGTCCGGCCCACACCCCAATTCATTGCCCTGTTTTGGTCAGCCAGATTCTGTACCGTTTACTTCTCTCTTTGTAATTATTGTCGTGTTGAATAGTAACGAATTGTAGATACAAATTTAATGTGCATTCTGACTCTTCTTCCCAGCCTCCCGAGCCTCCAACGCCAACCTCCTCCTCTCCAACACTAATTCCCACCGCTTCATTTCCTCCCGCTCCTCCCTCTCCTCCTCCTCCCGATCCTTCATCTTTTCCCAATAATGCACAACCTCAAACGCAATCTCAACACTAATCAACACAATAATCGCCCACTCCAACTTCAAACTATGCTCCTCATGCAAATGATTCCGCAACACCTCCGCCAACTCGTTCGCGTAATCGAGCTTCTTGTTGAAAATCGCAATCCGTGCACGAACGTCCAGGTTTTTCGAGATTTCGTGGAAAAGGTGTTCCATGCGGGGCGAGGACCAGCAGAAGTCCGGGAGGTCGAGGAGTTCTTGGTGGAGGTTGAGGTTTCCGCGGAGAGAAAAGAGTTCGCCGAGGGATTTGAGGATTGCGTGGCGTGAGAGGGGTAATGGTTTTCCTTGGAGGAGGAGGGTGGGGATGGGTCTTGTTTTGTCGAGGTGGGATTCTAAAAGAGTTTCGAGGGAGGCGAGTTTGGCGGATCGTGCTAGCCCTGAAGAATAGGCTAGTTTCTGTTGATCGGGAGGTAGCGATGTTGAAATCACGATGGTGTCGTTCTGGATTCCGCCATTACTATGGTATTTTGTAGGTAATCAGCATACATGAAACTCCCCTCAATGCAAAGATCTAAGTGAACTCAACTGCTCTGGATCGATGGTATAATCAAACCATTCCACTTCCAAGTCCTTGTACTTTCCAATGCCAACTTCAGTTGCAACACACAACAGATCTTCAATCTCTGCATCTGATGCACCCCACGTCACAAGCACACCATTCGTGAAAAAGAACGCCTCGCTCTGAGAAGACATTCGAATATGATACACATCATCAGCAATAAAGGGCAGAAGAGCGTATTTATCTTCAAGAATGGAAAGCAGAGCGGGAAAGTCGTACGATTCAGCCGTAGAAAACGCCGAAGTTCTATGCGTCTAATTGAAGGATAAGTACCAAGTATCTAGCCGGTATCAGCAGTTAAGCTCACCTCGACCTGCTTCCTTGCCACGCCTTCTTCCTCGACTTCCTCCACCTTCTCAACAGCTCCAACTGATCGCAGCGTCTTCTTCTTTGCCTTTTGCGCCACCGCAACACCGGAACCAGGCTGACTAATGCGTTCTTTGTAAGCTGCGGCGACCGAGTCCAGCGCCCGTTTCGCATCGGAAGTTAAGCTGCGTCCAATGATCCGCGTACTTGGCTGAGTGGTAGTTGTGATGGATGCAGTTGGTGCCGCTCGGATCGCTGTTCCGCAAAGTCGTAGTGGCTTTGGAAGGTGTGCGACGATCCGAGGAATGCGAAACATTGGGAGCAACTTGGACAAAGAAAAGAGGGTTGGAAAACCACGTCACTCACTCTTGACAACCCCTCGCTTTGTTTCATCATTTCAAACAGCTGATTTATTCATCTTATTGGATTTATATTCATGTTCAGAATTTACTATGTTGTTCACGTATTCTCCATCTATCGTGTTGGGTTTTAAACTAATTACAATGTCTCTTGATTTACATTCCAATAGGTTCCATGTGATTTTGGCTTGTTCTCAATATTTAATTGGCGGAACGGAAGGAATTGTTATCCGAAGTTTCTCCGCAAAGAATGATGTGGTTGGCAGTCCTCATCCTCCTTTCAACCACAAACATCATCGACTGCAAAGCACAGCATCCACTCTTTGAATCCTTCGAAGTCCCAGTCTTCAATCCAAAGCCAAGCAGCGGGTCCCTCGTAAAACCAAATGCAGTTGCTCGCTTTCCATTCTGACTGAAAGACTCATCCGTCTCGAGTTTGACGAAAGCGGAATATTTCGAAACTTTCCTTCGTTTGCTGTGGTGAATCGGTGAGTGATTGCCTGTCAAGTTAATAGTCAAGGGATTAACTCAAATAGATACATCAAACCGCCTCCATTCTTAATCGAATATCCTGGAAATGGACGAATGCTCGTGAAAACAAAATACCTGACTCTCTCCTATGCATACCAACACAACAACTCTTTCACCGACGATTCCTTATCCATCGAATTCCTCCACTCCAACGGAACAACATCAACCTGGAAACCAAGCATGGACCCTGCAGAAGGAAACCTACGCGGCACAGTCAGAAACTTGGACAATTACTACAAAGCACCTGACCTCGATTGCCGCTTTGAAACCGACCCAAACCAACATTGCACTTTAGGACTCATATCCAGAACCGGATGGACGCTTATCGATGATACATTCACCCCACGACTCGACCACCAAACTCCCTCAACGCAACATTCGATTTCCCTGGATCCTAAACGAAACCGTTCGCGACGAACCCACGAAACGCGACTGGTATTTCTTGGGGTACGGTCTTGATTACAAAGCCGCGTTGGAACAGTGGACGCTCGTGTCTGGGAAGATCCCCATGATTCCGCGATACGCGCTTGGGTCGTGGTCTCGCGATACTGGGCGTATAATGAAGCAGAGTTCCTCCGAGTTGTGCAGACGTATCACCAGAACCGTGTTCCGTTGGACGTTTTGGTGGTTGATATGGACTGGCATAAGACTTTTATGCTGTGGATGGGGGGCAGTGGACGGGGTGGACTTGGGATCCGCTTTTGTTTTCTGACGGAGAAGGTTCTTGAGTGTTTTGAAGGAGATGGGGATTCGGGTGACGGTGAATTTGCATCCTGCGGATGGTGTTATGGCGCATGAGGATGTGTATCCGGAAATAGCTCGGCGGCTTGGGTATTCCAACAATGTTACGATTCCGTTCCAGTCGACAAACACGACGTTTATGAAAGAGTTTTTTCGAGTTGGTTATTGGAAATATTGAGAAGGATGGAATTGAGTTTTTCTGGTTGGATTGGCAGCAAGGTGAAAGCTGGCAAAAATGGACTGGAATCGATGGACTGAATCCAACATTATGGCTCAACTACGTTTTTTGGAAGCACAGCGAACTTGCACATCCCTCATCCGTCCACTCAACTTTCATCGATGGGGAGGACTCGGGAACCATCGCTACCCCATCGGATTCTCAGGTAATCCCCACCTTCCTCACTACCTATCCACCAAATCCTCATCATCGCCCCCAAAAAAAAAACAAAACAGGCGACACATTCCCAAGCTGGGAAATGCTCACCTCCCAAATCAAATTCACAGTCACATCCTCCAACGTCCTCTTCGGATACTGGTCCCACGACCTCGGCGGACACATGACAACCTCTGAACCAGAGCTATACACGCGGTGGGTCCAATTCGGAGCGTGGAGTCCCATTTTTCGAACACATAGCACAAAGAGCGGGAATAATGTGCGGTACTTTTGGAAATACCCGCGTGGGGAGAGTGATGTTATGACGAGGGCTGTTTATGGACGGATGGAGCTTTTGCCGTATATTTACTCGATGGCGAAGGTGGCGCATGATTGTGGGGTGAGTCTTTTGAGGCCGTTGTATTATGAGTTTCCGGAGATGGAGGAGGCGTATTTGCGTGGGTCTGAGTATTACTTTGGTGATTTGTTTGTTGTGGCGCCGATTGCGAAAGCTGTAGATGCGAATGGACTTGTAGAGGTTGATTTGTGGGTTCCACCGGGGGAGTGGCTTGAAATGGGTACGGGGAGGGTTTTGAATGGTCCGTTTGTTCATTCTGGTCATTACCTCTTGGAGGATGTTCCTGTACTCGTGAAGTCGGGTGCTATTGTTCCCAAGTCTTTGATGGACGACACAAAGTATTTTGGTCTGGCTTCGGAAATTCCGCGTCATTTGGTTATCGAAATCTTCATGGGACAAGCCTTGAATGGGAACTTCAGTCTCTATGAAGATGATGGGCTAACTTCTGATTATGACAACCCGGAACGACAACTGAACACTCTCCTGACATATAAACGGGAAGCAAAAGATGTTGTATCAATATCAATCACTCCAAAAAATGGCATTCTCAGTGGTATTTCAGGAAGACGAGCTTACAGACTGAAATTTCTTCAAACAGTTGGAATCAAGTCCGTACAAGTCAACGCGGTTGATATTGATTGCTCAAAGTTATGTGCGTTCCGAAGTCAAGAAATGGCCGCGTATGTTGATATTGGCGAGTTTGAAATTGACCAGAAGTTGGATATCGTTGTTCAGTTTTCCAGCCCTTTAACTCAAGTCCCAGACGGTCTTTGGTCAAGCGAAACAGAATGTTGAAGGCCAAAGATATGTTGGATAATCAGTGGGAGCTTGAAGAGCCGTATATTTATCAAGATTATTATGCGAGCTTGCTTAAGTCGCTGTCGTTTATTCAAGCAGCTGAATTTAATCCATTGGAGGCGGGAGAGTTATTAAGAAAGCAGACGCGTTGTATGGAAATGTCGTGGCTGAAGTAGCGCAGATTGTTGAGGGACGCGGAGAGGCCTTGGGTTACATTTTGGATATTCTTACAAAGTTGTAACTTGAATCATGAATCAATGTATTAAATTCACGATGTTCTTTATCTATTCGCCGACAGAGTCTCCACTGTCATTTGCAGAAGTTTCAACTCGATCGATAGAATCCCCAATCAACAAATCTTCCATCTCCCAGTCCCGCTCCTCGCGTTCCCTCGATTTACGTTCCCGCACTTTCTCTCGCTGTTTCAAGGAATCCACATAATTGACAGTCTCAAACGCAACAGCCACGCCAATCAACGCTATAACAACCCACTCCAATCTCAAGCTATGTTCTTCATGCAGATGGCTCCTCAAAACATCCGCAAGTTCGTTCGCATAGTCCAACTTCTTATTGAAAACTGCAATTCTGGCACGAACATCCAGGTTTCTCGAAACTTCTTGGAACGCGTCTTCCATCTTTGACGAAGTCCAACAAAAGTCGGGAGGTCGAGCAACTCAGAATGGAGGTTTACGTGTCCACGGAGAGAAAATAATTCACCGAGGGATTTGAGGATTGCTCGTCGACCGATTGGAAGTGTTTTGCCGAGAAGGAGGAGAGTTGGGATGTTTTTGTGTTTGTCCAAGTGAGTGTCGAGTTGGGTTTCTAGGGATGCGAGTTTGGCGGATCGAGCCAGGCCTGAAGAGAATGCTAGTTTGGATTGGTCTTGTGGGAGGTTTGAGCCTATTATTATCGTGTCGTTTTGGATTCCACATTCTCTGCATTTAAGTGATGCGTTAGGTTGTCTGTGGGGTTTCTAGGATGCAGAGGGATGTAGAGGACTCAACTGTTCTGGATCTACAACATAGTCGTACCATTCTACTTCAAGATCCGGATAAGATCCACTCGCCACCTTATTTGCCACACGTAACAGAGACTCAATATGATGGTCTGATGCGCCCCATGTCACAAACACGCCATTGCTGAAAAAGAAGGCTTCTCCGGGAGTGGTGGTGGACAGGGAAGATTGATCCAAGGGAAGCTCAATGTGATAGACATCGTCAGCAACAAATGGCATTATTTTGAATCTGTTTTCGAGGATTGGAAGTAGAGTTGGGAAGGCGTATGATTCTGCCGTTGAGAAGGCAGTTGCGCGAAAGAGCTAGAAGCAGTTACTAGTTAGTACACTGTGGTATTTAAATGCGAATGAGAGTGGTAGAAACCTCCTTTCTTTGCCGAGGAACTTCGAGTTGGTTGACAGCTCGCACGCCTTTCTTCTTTGACTTTGCTGTGACGCCGTGGACTCCGCGGGCCAGCGAAGTCAGCGAAGGCGATGGTTGTATCTGAATCGGCTTTTAGAGACTCGGTTGGTTGTTTGTTGGATGTTCTCACCCGAAGTGATCGTGCGAAGGTATGTCTGCTCACTGCCAACGCCTTTCCCCGAATGAGTCCTCCGAATGTTCCACATGGTAATCGAGTGGTTATGGCGTCCCGAATGAAAGGCCTCTGACTGGAACGAAAGAGTGACGTGGTTATGAAACGATGTGTCATCATTGTTTTGTGTGAAACATAAAACGGGGATAATGATGAATAAGTTATGAAATGCAGTGAAATTATATCATGTTTCTCCTACCATATGAATGGTTTTTAAATTACACTGGAAATCTTCAACAATACATCAATGCACTCTGCAAACAATCTATTAACCAACATCAAGATTGGTTTCCTCGGACTGTTCTATATACCAGTGATTATCTACGAAGATCTTTTTAACCAGATCCAACACAAAGCGGCAACAAGTATAGCCCTGGTGCTTTATATTCTGGCAGCCATAGGATTCTTTGTCCCCTTAGCCCTTTCCTCGCCTCCTTCTTACACATATGTCCAAACCTATTTAGTACTATTTGTCTGCTTTGTGTTCTTTCCAATGATTCTTGGTGGAATTCGTGTCGCGTTTTCAAATAATGCTGCTGGCTTGCAAACCGACCTTGTCTGTCCAATCCGAAAACCAAGTCTTAAAACGCATCACATCATGAGTATCTTGGGATATCTTCAAGAAGCGCTTGAACTTCTGGCCGCAGGCTTAAAATGTGCTTTGGAATCTGGGTTTCCTTTGGATTTTATGGATCCAACATTTTTAGTCGACTTTGGTTTCTTTGCTGGTGTAACGCAGTATTCTAATGTTTTCAGGGTTGTCTTTTGGATTTGTGTGTTCTGGGTGTTTATTGCCAGGAAGTATACTTCAGCATTGACTAAAAAACTCGGTGTCACACACTGGTTTGTCATCTGGTGGTCTCCCACGATCAGCTACGATTGCCCGTTCTATATTCTGGTTTGTGAACTCATGATAAGCGTTTTTCGATGCGTTGACGTTGAAGGATCCGAGGGCACTTTGCAACAATTAGGTGACTTGACACCGCAAATTATTTGTTGGCAAGGAGAGCATCTTATCTGTGTAATTATCGCATTTACTTCAATGATTGCCTATTTTCCTTCAGGTTGTTCAATGTGTTCAGCTAAAGACATGATCACTTATGAAGAATCTGACTTGCGTTTTGTTCCTGCTTATGTCAAGTTCAGCCAAATGATTAAAGGCGTATGTATATGCTCAATGGTATTGTTTGCCAAGACTCCAGTTGTTGCTTATTCCATTGCTACTATAACCATGGTGATTATGTTTGCAACCACTGTTCGCTTCTGGCCTGCTGCAGCATTTGGATTGAATGCCGTCAAGCTGTTTACGTATGGAAGCTCTGTTTATCTGTATATATTTCTTGCAGTTACCATCTATAACCCCTATCTATCAATTGGTGCAGCCGCAAGTCTTATGTCCACTGGAATCATACTTGTCGCGATCATAACGTTCAGTTATGAATTTTACGTAGCGCAGAAACGAATGCGTGCAACTGAGAAGAATTTATGGGATATTTTGGAGGCGTTTTCCCCGTCTCCAACAAGTCAACCCAAGAAGCTTGAAATATTGAGACCAGTAGAAATGTATTCCTTGTATCTGTTGTCAGATAATGTCGAGCAGTTCCGCCCTGCATTTTTAATGCTTCCAGAAGTGGAAGCCAAGATCAGTTCTTTAGATTCAGAGCGCCGACAAGTCCTACTTCTAGCATTGAAGCAAACCCATGACCGGCCAAGAAAGCATCCAGCACATCAGATAATGAAAGAAGCATTGAAAACAAGTCCTAATGAAAAGCTTTCAACAGCGATGCAATCGTTTGAACGTCTTTTGAGTATTCTTGACGAAGCCAAAGTGGTTGGGAAAGGCGAAGTTGCAACCTTTGTTAAAACAACAGAGTTGACCAAAGAAGAAAAGGATTCTTCTCGTATTTAATATTTATCCTTAATTATTTTACCACAATACTTCTTTTCGATATGTTATTCCATTGTCATTTTGAACAATACCATTACCCCACCGAAATCAAAATTCATGGATACGTTACTTCATACCAATGAAACTGATGCCCGCACAATATCTGTACTCGCAATGGAAGCACTATCGGTACTTTCTGGTGTAGAGCTAATCCTATTCCTTGGCTTCTTAACTACAACTTCAACAACGTTACTACACGTAATCTCATTGAAAAATCAAATGCTCATCTATTTGCTTATTTCGCAATTGGGGTATTTTGTTACACACACGTTGTATATCAAGCTTCCTTTATCCAACGCAATCAATATGATAAATACTCTCATCTTTGGACTTTGGGAACTTTTCTACTTGTGGACGGGATGGCTACGATCGTATGATGTTTCGTGTTACATGCTCTGTCAGAACGCTTAATGTTGTGAAGGCGGTGTTGATTTCGACTGCCATACTATGCTTCACTCCATTCTTTTCTTTCCTTATACCTGTTTCGAATGATACGCAGCAATACTTGGTTTTGCTCACAAACATAATCTGTGGCATTTGCGTTTTTGTTTTAGATGTTTTCTTTGGGTATTCGTATTTTGCTTATATATTCAAGAGGACACAAGAGACAGTGGAGTTAAAAGGTCCGAATACTAAGACCGTTGAGATCTTCAAGTTAATCTCAAGTTATGGCCTTCCATCGTCGATTATGGTCTTGACAGCAATTGGATTATTCATTTTTTTGGACTACAATGGCAGGATATAACAGTAATTTGGACGTATATGCGGCGCTGTTGGTGCTCATTGATATTTGTATTTTTGGTGTTAGCCTTCCTTTGATTATGATGAAGGTAAAGCTTGTTATGTTTAAGACAAAGGTGAAAACAAAAAAGATGGTAATAAAAGGCTGACATTGTTCTGTCCACTTAAATATCATTATTGTCTCTAAGAACAATCAGAAAAATGGACATCCGCCTGCACGAAACCGGCGAAGAGTACCAAATAGAAGCCGTCACATCTATAGCTGTTGTAGCTGCGTTTTCGGTGACTGAGTTGGTTATATTGGGTTGCTTTCTAGTTGTTACAGCGCCAACAATCCATCATGTCTTCTCGCTCAAGAATTGTATGCTTCTTATGCTTCTAGTTTCACAATGCGCATACCTGATTACACATAGTTTGTATATCTCCATCCCAATGTGGTCTGCTGCATCTGTTGGCCTCAATATCGTGAACGCTATATCGTTTGCACTGTGGCTTATATTTTACCTATGCAGTAGCTGGACGCGTTCTTATGAGGTGTTTCAAACTACTTCTTCAGTCATCGTACTCAAAATAGTTCGAATACTATTGATTTTCACTTGCTTGATAACGTTTGGCCCGTTGATTGCTGTAGTTATTCCAATAGATCCAGACTCTCAAGAAGTTGCTGCAACAACTGCAAATGTTTTGGCTGGCGCAGGTGTTTTTATATTGGTAAGGCATAAATTAAAACACTCAAATAAGTTATAACATTAAATGAGTTATTAGGACACGTTTTTTGCGGTAAATTACTTGAAGTACATCTTCCAAAAGACAGTCGACACAGTGAAGCTCAGAAAAGATTACAAAATCCTCGCTATTGATTTGTTCGTCATCATTACCCAATACGGGTTAATGTGTTCACTTGCGATGGCAATATTGCTTGGGATCTATATTGCGTTTCTTGTCGTCGCTTCGAATGATTCGCAAGAAAATCTGACTCTTTACACTCGATTACTTCAAGCCGTGGATTGGTCAGTCTTCTTCATATCCTTTCCTTTGGTTATAATGAAAATCAAACTTGTGATGCTACGAAAGAAGAAAAATGAAAAGGAAGCGCCAAGCTGATGACTATTACTGTTTATTATAATACATTAAATAAAGCTGTTAATTGAGTTCGTCCACTGATTTTGCCATATTCAGTCTCACTTTCGCTCCAAAGTCTTTTGCAAATGTTTGAGGCCACCACTTTCGAAGTAAAGATCGCCTGAAAATTGAGTAGATAAATACGAGAGATCCAGCGCTTAGTGGAATGAGCAGAAAGACCGGATTGAGTGCGTTTGATGTCATAAACACGGCTTATAATCAAGTTAGTGACGGAATAAACGAAGAATTCTGTACCATTCATAAACGGCGTGTAAACAATCAGCATCGCAAAAGTTACCCCAACAGCAACTGCGATTAAAGTAGTAACATTTGCAACAAATATCTTTTGAGTGGGTAGTCGCAGCCTGGTCTTGCAAGCAAATAGATTCCAAAGTTGAACAATTAGAATAGAAAGATAGAAGGCCGACTGTGCTTGTTCAAGTGCCTCAAGTTGATCTTCACCCGTCTAATTGTTAAACGCGTCAGCTGTATATAATCGAGGATATCCCTTACAATAATGATTCCACTTTCAAGTGTATGATTAGCAGTATGTGGTTTAAAACCTCGAGAACGCTGAATGCGCTTTGCGTCTGTCGGAGTCATATCCCAACCCCAATACAAAACAGCAAAGAAGGTTCCGATGCATATCGATGCTTCCATCAACCCAGCTTCCAAATAAGACCAACTGAGCACTTCAGCATCGACAAGTCTTTCTCCACTTTTGATCGCAACTAGAGCCTTCCATTCTTTCTGTTGAGCTTTCCAATACCGAATGTCGGTCATCATCGCCTTTAGCTCGGAAATGTGTCTCCACCATCTCCCTTTCAATTTCAATGCCGCCTTTTGCGCTTCATTCAAGTCTCCGTATATCTCGTCATTCGAGTTTTCCAATAGATTTTGATAATCGTCGTCATCTGCTGAAGTCAGCTGATACTTTGGAGTGATGCTGGTTTTTTGTTTTTCGACATCCAACTGGTTTCCAATGGAAGACCGTCGTTCGGCGGCATCATGAATAGCATTTGCTTGCGCTTCCAGCACATCTTTCTTTGCCTGGCGTTTATTCTTCATTAACTGGATACTTTCGGCTGTGACGGGTTGTCGTGGGCCAAGACGGAGCAGAGCCTCTGAATCTTCTGGAGGCTCCCAAGCAAAAGAAAGAGTAATGAAAAGCTCAAATCCAAGATCAACGACAAGAATTTGGATCGCGGTCAAGGCTAGAGGGATGGGGATAACTACGTTGGCGAGATATGGGAAAACTTCGGACATGATGTGTGTGAGGAAGTATTGAATCGATTTCTTCATATTCACAAAGATCAAACGGCCTAATAAGACGTCATTAAAGCCTTTGTTTAAAGTTTAGTTGCTTCTCACCTTCCAAGATTCCAACCACAGTACTGGCGAAATTATCGTCCATCAGAATCATACCTGCTGCTTCTTTGCTCACATCGCTTCCTGTTTTGTTCATTGCAATACCTAGGTCGGCGTGACGCAGCGCTGCAGCATCATTCACACCATCGCCAGTGACACCAACAATATGGCCCAAACTTTGAGCACGCTTTACTATCTCGAGTTTCTGTTTCGGACTCGTTCTTGCGAAAATAACTTCCTGTTTACTCAAGACTCGATCCCAATCATCATCTGTGAACGAAGCAAGAAGCTCTCCATTCACAACTACCGCATGCACTTCTGAATCCGAAATTTTTGACGGTGGCTTTCCACATTCTTTCGCGACTTCTTCGAGGGTCGGTTGTGTGAGAAGATTTATTCTTCGCGCAATAGCAGCGGCTGTGAGTGGGTGGTCTCCCGTCACCATTATGACTTGGATTCCAGCCTGGCGAATACTTCCAATTGCTTCTCGAACGCCATGTTTTGGTGGGTCTTCTACTGAAACCAAACCGACAAATGTCAGGCCCGTCTATCTACGAGTCAGCAAATACTTGCGAAACACTCAAAAGACATACCGTTGGAAAGTTTGTCTTTTCTAAACTGAATCGATAGTTATCAGGAAATTTTCGCCCCGGAAGCCAGTACTGTGCAAATGCAATCACACGTTCACCGCGCTTAGCCATCTTTTCGTATGTTTCCTTAAATTGAGTTCGATGAAAGTCAGTTAGGGGTTCCGTTTTCCCGTTCATCAGGATTGTTGCACAGGATGCAAGGACTCGTTCTGGAGCTCCTTTGACATGCATAGTGAGAGTTCCATCAGGATGTCCTTTTCTGTGAATACTCAAATGCGTCTTTGTCTCGGAGGAAAAGGGAATCTCAAAGATTTTGGGATATTGGGTGAAGAGCTTGTTACGTATACTTTAGTCTGTTAGTGAATAATCTTTGCCATACCTTATCGACATTTGCCAAACGACTAGCCGCAAATTGAAGGAGCCCTGTGTCTGTTGCATCGCCAATAATTTTCCGTTCTGCAATCTTTCCCTCCGTTGAGTCAAAGCGCGCTCTACGAACAAATCAGCATGAAATCGAGAAGAACTTCTTCACAAACCTTGTACATGTCGCAGCCATATGCAAAATCTGAGCAACACCACTGACATCCAATTTCAACAACCGCTCGCCCACAGGTGCTTCCCCATCACCAGCATACATGTTAACCATATTCGTCCAAACACGCGAAACTTTCATCTGATTCATGGTCAAAGTCCCGGTCTTATCTGTCGCCAACATTGTAATCGCCCCCAACGTCTCAACACCATGTAAATCCTTAATCAAGACCTGTCTCTTCGCCATTCGTTCCCCGCAACAGCCAACAGCATTGTTACTGTAACGGGTAGACCTTGGGGAATCCATGCAACAAGAATCCCAATGGCAAATTGAAAACTCGAATTGAACTCGCTTCCACGTGCAAGACTGATAAGGAAAAAGAAAATGGCGGTCCCACTTGCAAGAAGGGAAATAAGTTTACAGAATCGTTGGATCTCAGAACTGAGTGGGCTCCGTTTTTTGGATTTCTTGCCCCCATGAGATTGGTTTGTGAGGTTGGCAATTTTGCCGAGGACTGTGTGTGCACCCGTTCGGATAATGATGACGTATGCTTCGCCTACATACGATCGAAAACTTAATTTGAAAAGATTGGGTAAATTCAATATACCGTTTGAGACAACAGTTCCACCAAACACGACATTCTTTGCCTCCAAAGCACCCGCATCAGCAGCAAGAACCCCAACCAAAACGGGACTCCTCTCCACACTCTCACTCTCCCCCGTCAACGACGAATTATCAACTCTGAATTCATGACTATGAAATACAATCGCATCAGCAGGAATCTTGTCTCCAGCTTCCAACAAAATAACATCTCCAGGAACCAATTCAGCAACGTTAATACGCTGCAGCATGGATGCGCGAATACATCGAGCCTCACGTGGAATCATGTTTGTAAAACTTTCCACGATTTTTGAGACTTTTGTGAGCTCGTAAAATTCAATGAATGCATTTACAAAGGCAACACAGAGGAGGACACTTCCGATGTAGACCTAAATGTGTGATTAAGTAATCGAGCAATCCTTTTGGACTCAACATACATTTGAAAAGTTCTCAACTGGATCAAAGCTATAGAGTACTAAATAACCTGTCCTCCAAATAGTAGCAGTAAATTAAACATGTTTGTGATACACATGAAGAATCTATAGAATGCTGACTCCTTCTTGGGCCGAGGCAAGATATTTTTCCCGTGTTGATACAGCAACTCTTTGGCAAGTGTGTGTGTCAGACCCGTTGAATCTCGCGGACTCTTTATATTCACTGATGTTTTGTATTTTGAGACTAACGCTTCGATCGGGAGATGGTGTTCATCCTGGGTAAAGGTTGTTAGGAAGTGATTCTGCAACGACAAACTCTTACAATTGTTACACTCGCGTCTTTCAATGCACCAACATCTTTCGCATCCTTTGAATCGTCCTTCTGTAAGATTTCTCCCAAGGGATGGTGCTCCTCCACGGGCGTTGGTGGAGCCTGATTTGCTCCTGCGGCTGTAGCTGTTGGCGTCACAAGTGTTGGCGGATTTCGTGATTCTGGAGTAATCGAAGCTGCTCGCGACCGCGTTGATGGTACATGAGCAGCGTGCAAGTGGGACTTTTCCTTTGGAGGATGTGGAAATGGAGCTCCAATCTGATCGTTATTCTGAGCTTCCTTGTCGCTCATCAACGCTGAAGATGCGCGTTTTAAAAGGGGAGCAGGTTTTTCCATGTATTGGATGAAGGAACGAGTCTTTTGACTTGATGGTTGTTGTTGGAGGGAGGGCGTTGATTCGGGGACACTTGTTGTTTGTCCTTTTGAGGAAGACGAGTTTCGGGCGTGAGACTCGTCGCCTTTTGGTTCGATTGACGTGGATCCGAGAAGAGAATGTTCGCTCTTTGACATGTTTTTGGATTCTCCTTTCGCGAGCTTGTTTTGGGAGGAAGTTGTTGAGCCTTCCGCGATCGAATCGACGGACTGCGAAACTGGTGGAAGATTTTTGCGGGGCTGGAGCGGAGGCATCGTGTTGGGACTGGGAGGTTGAACTCCTGCTTTTGATTTGTTTGCAGATCTTGGCAATCTGTGTGCATACTAGGACTTAGTTAAGAGGTCCACTGGAACGACGAAAAGATACATTCATACTGTATTTATTCATGAAAACAGTGCATTATATTCTAGAAAAGAAATATATACTTCATCAGTATCCCAACATCCTCCTCCGAATAGGGATGGCTACCCGGTGGTTACCCGATACCCGCGGGTATAAGAGTTCCTCATATCTGGTCATTTAGTAACTGTACCCGTACCCGACCGGGTATGACCTACCCGGTTGTATCTGGTTATAAGAGACTAAAATAAAACGTATATTATTTAAAGAACGTCATCAGAATCATTGCAGTCGTACTGTTTCATTGCAAGCTTGGCACTCCCATTAATTGTAAACTCAAAAATTCCAACACTGTACCAATTATGAGTGCAAATAAGCGCCCGTGCGTTAGCAGGAGTGAGTCTTGCTCTTTTACTGTTCAAGATTAATCCAGCGGCGGAGAATAATCGCTCGGAAGGAACTGGCTTGCTGGGATGTGATAATTCAAAGTTATATGCGATACTTCGTGGGCTCGATCGTGTAGGAGAAATTTGGTCGCCAGGTTGACCTCGTGGTGGAGAGGAAGACATGTTTGCAAAAAGAAAAAAAGAACAATGATATATTTAAAGTATCAATTTGAGGTTCGAACCCTACCAACCGGGTAAAACGTGTGACAAACCCGAACCCGATAACTATCGGGTATACCCGGCCCGGGTAATCTGATCAGATACAAAATGGCCATCCCTACCTCCGAATCGCTTTCAGAAATCTGAAAAACACAAGCCTATGTTGCATTTGAAGCCATAAGATCAAAACAGGAGTCCATAGAACATCAATCGCCGGTAATATTGTGGTAACTGGATAAAACCATGAATGGTCTGTGAAATTGCTTGTTCCAGTAACCGAACATCCCTTGGAGGCCAAAGTCACATTGAAATTCTCGGCTTTCGTTGTGTCGTTTTGTCGCTTCCAGCTATTTTGAGGAGTCACTGGACTCAGCCGATCAAGGAATATGATTATGATAGTTGGAAGATAGAAAGCTAAACTCCCAAATCCCATCAACGCACATCGAATCAAGACTGCAACTTTTTGTTTCTTGGTAGCTGACTCGATACTGCTGCTGGTTTCCTGCGATTCATCGAAATCAGGGGTATGGTGGATCTCGTATGTTTCGTCTACAATTTTGGCAATGATTCTGTAGCTCGCAAGATAGACTCCAAAGATTATAACAATTGAGATGGGAAAGTAGCAGATTCCTACGAGGAAGTAACGCTGGATGACATGGTTTGATCTGTTTCCTGGCATGGCGAAGGGACGGCCATAGTGAAAGTTCAGGCCGCTTCCAGTGCATGACTTGATTTTCTGTTTTGTTTAGAAGAAGAGGGTGTGAGGGTGTAGTGTGGTGGTCAATTTAGGGTGGTGTCGGAGATCAGGTGACAGACTCACAGCCAAGATGAAAGACGTCACCAAGCATGCAAAAAAGAGTAACGAGGGAAGTACTATCGCTGCAATAGCTTTCAAGGACAGTGACTTTGAATATCGAATGACAGAGTATCGTTCAAAGGCAAGAATTGTGTTGGCACAGAATAAGGCCACAACGGTAGCGTATCCCGAGAAGCAGAGTATGTATCGCACTGCCACCTCCGTATCGCTGAATCGGATGTTTGGGTTCAGCTCGGGACCGCCAGGCAGGGCTGTCAGGACTGTGGTGAGGTTGAGGATGTTGGAGGCAAGCACAATTATAGCGCTGATTGACACAATTATCAGGATCACAAAGATGATCCGGTTGAGCACCATCGCCGAGCATTTCTTTGGCGGAAGTACCGGGGTATCAAGGGATTCGGTGGAGCTGGATGTCAGGGTTCCCTTTGGCAGCAGTTGGGCCCGGTTCATCAAGATGCATACGATGAACACTAGATTGACAACGAGGCCGACTGATGCAAACGCCAAAGCTGTCGCATGTGATTCGGTGTGTCCGTCATTGGCTCGGTTTATCGTCCATGTCGAATTGTCTCGGGGAGAAGGGGACTTCATGGAGGCAACGGCAAAGGTGTCACAAGGAAAGCAAACAGAAATTTTGGAAAGGAAAGTTGGGCTTATGCCTTAACTTCCCTTTGACAGCTAAAGCAAGAGCCTTTAAGTAATATAAGCAGAAGTATCGATTTTCGCACAAACCACACAAACCAGGAATATCACCGCATTGGTGGCGATGGAGGATTTTGAGAAAACACCCTTTTGATGATAGCTGCGCCAAATCTTTGAATTTGAGGAGAACAACTTCTTCCTCGGTTCAGCATTGATGGGAATAATGGTTGACCATAAGATCCTAATGGCGTGACGCCTCTACCTGTTGATGTAAACCAAGTAGAGATGCAACTACGAAAGTAGTGGTGGTTATATGGGTTCAAACGAACTGCATCTTGCAGCCAGGCAGATACAACACTTGAGGTTGTCTGTGATGGTCATATAGTTGATTGGATTTGAATTCCTTCAGTGTCCGTTACTGGTGCCCCAGCTGAACTGTATAATTTCTCAAACTTGGATGCTTGCTTGGAACCATAAAGATAATTATCTTGAAGAATTATTACAGCATTGTAAATGCAAACTGTGAATGTTTACTAGCACGGTTTCATACAAGTAAATTACTTCATCGTTGTAAGCCACGTACTGAACATGAACCACAATATCGATTCGAAAGAATCAAGTTGTAGGAAGATAAAGGGTGGTGGCTGGTATGACCGCACAAGCAGCACTGGATTATTGAGCCACTAGCGTCACAGGAATGTCCGCATTCTTTGCCGGAGCTGTAATTAAGTGGCGAAAAGATGTGATTTGGATGGATGAACGCGGCTGAGCGGTAGCAATCGGTGCAAAACAGTGTATCGCGGCAGCTGTTGCATTTGTGGAATGATTGATTGTGCGGGAGCTGTTTATCGCAGCCAGAGCACGACATTATCCTTAATTGTGGCCCCATATTTGGTCGTATTTGTAGCGAAGAAGTTGATCGAATGACTGAAGGTGGTTGTGTGGCTGTCGACAGCGAGCTTTGGTTTTTGTGGAAGATTCTACTCATGACTGATTGGACGTGGTTCTCGTTGGCAGGATGGGTAGAAATTGATGAAGAAGCAGAGGCTCCAGATGGCGAAGGTTTCAAAGATGCGGAGCCTGTGGATGACACATTGTTCAATTGTCTCGCTGATCCCTCCTTTCCATTCAATCTTTCAACGATTTCTGCAACAATTCTGTCTGGCGCTTTGAAACCTTTGACGTGAGTGCGATCAATTGGGCATGTCATTCTGTCCTTTCTCAGCCAGCCTTTGATGCAGGGCCGGCAGAAGTAGTGGTCACATGGATCGACTCGGACGGGATCTTGGAGGAGTTCCATGCATATTGAGCAGGTGAGAGTGTCGGCGATGGATGGTGCGTGCATCTTTTCGCCGGTGAAAGTCGGACTCTTCTTTTCAATTCTGTAAGCCAATGAAGAAAGTAATTTCAGGTCCCGGTGTTTTCTTATTGACTCGTTTACGGACTATAAGTCAGTGGCTCTCGTTTGCTCTTGCACACAACAAAGTAATTTAGGTCCCGATGCAATTCACTTCCATCTACACAGTGTTCGTCGTCAGTTCGAAGTCGCCAATCAGGTTGTCTTTTCACCAACCGACGGTTCAATATGGTAGACGACTTGACGATTCTTGCGGCTGATAAAAACTAAGAGTTTGCTGTTTTGACACCTTTATTAAGATTTAAGCTTACGTAAAGGCTCCATTCTATTTCTACAAACTATACAGTAATAAGCAGATCGCATGGCGCCGAATTGGAAACCACGTCCATCGATGTAGTGGCGGTAATCTGTGTCGTGGGGCCGTTTGTCACTACAGAAACAGCATGATGGAATAGCGTCACTAAGTGAGCAAAAATGTCCACACGGCTTTGGGGGAGAGTATTGTGGAATTTGATGTTGAGTGGTGAGTTGAGGTTCAATGGGAATTGTTCGTTGGATTCTCCCCGTAAAGTTCTGCACTGCATTAAAGGCTCTTCGTAGTGGATTTGGTACGGAAGCTCTTGAGGGACCTGAAGGAGGCAGAGGTGGAATGGGGACAGTGGCTTTCAAAGACGATGGTTCAGGGCCAAGGTTCATTCGAACAACGTCAACGATTGACACAATAATACGACATGGTTCTTTGATGTGTGTTGTCACGGCATACTCACGATCAATGGGACATGATTCGTGTTGTTCAAGCCATTTGGTGATACAGTCGCGGCAGAAGTAGTGTTCGCAGCCCGTAAGACGGACTGGATCAAAGAGTACACCCATGCAGATAATGCATGTTAGTGCGTCCTTGATGGAGGATGGTGTACTGGTTGTGGATTTCAGCATTTTTTGATCGGACTGCCACCCATCACTTCCAGATTCACAGATACCTCAAGGAACGTCCACCCCGTAACCTTTTGAGGAATTATATCCATATTAAGCAGGTGAGGGTGTTGGTAATGAATGGCGCGTTCATCTTTGATTGAAGTCGGATTCATAATGTTACCATTAAATATTGTGCAATCCAATGATATTTTATTACATATATTTAAGCAATTCAAAGTCTCGGTGTTTCTGAAGGCGGCCGTTATCGACTCTTTTGGACTAGTAAGTGGCTCTCGCTCGCTTTTGCACACAACACAGTAATCCGCAGATCGCATAGCGTCCAATTGCAATCCATTTCCATCCACATAGTGCTCGTATGCCAGTTGCTGCGGTCGCCCATCAGCGCAAAAGCAACATGATGGAATTGAGGCTGTGAGGGAACACAAATGACCGCACGTCTTTGTATATGAACAAGCTGGCTTTTGACGGGGTCGTTGACGGAGTCTTTGCTGCTTGATGGGGTGCGGTTTGACAGTCATTTGAGGAGACTGGTTATCAGATAGGTTTTATTTGCGGACTACAAGAAAATGATAAATCCAATAATCCATTTTGAACGAGGATTTCAATGCTGCTAACAATAAGAATTCGAAAAGCATATAATTGAATGAATAATTGAAATTTCTATTAATAAAGAAACAAGACAGTGTTTCTGATGAATTCAACTTATTGTATTTGCATCAAACAGTAGTCGCTTATATAGTAAAGAATTCGGAATCAATAACAAATCAATATCAAATAGAAAGGAATAAACTAGAAAGTGGTAGAACGTAGAAGAATAATGTGATGACAAATAGTAGAATGAACAAACATAACTAATTTCCAATACTCCCCCTGTTTGTGAGTGTTATACTATTTGACAGACTAAATTTCATTTGGGAGTTTCTTAACCAGATGTGTAGAGAAATTTTCAAATTTGACGCGGGGTAGCGGCTTGGTGAGAATATCGGCAATCATGAGTGTAGTCACAATGTAGACAAGAGTAATAATACCAGATTGAACTTGTTCACGAATGTAACGAAATTTGACATCCATATGCTTGGATCTTTGGTGAGATTCGTTATTCTTGGAGATAGCGATTGCTCCTTGATTATCTGCGTAAATAACAGTAGCTTGAGTTTGTGGAGCGCGGAGTTCAGACAGTAATTGTCGTAACCAGACAGATTCAGTTGTAGCATGGTAGGCGGCAGTCCATTCTGCCATCATGGATGAAGTAGCAACAGTTGGTTGAAGTTTGGAACGAGTAGAAATGGGACATCCAGCAAGGAAGAAAATATAACCAGAAGTAGAGTTTCGTGTATCAATATCACCAGCCCAATCGGCATCAGTATAACCAACAAGAGTTTCGGAGTTTGTAGCGTTGCCGTTGAAAAGTAATCCATAAGTTTTGGTTCCAGAGAGATATTGCATAAGTCGTAAGGCGGCGTTCCAGTGTCCTTGTTGAGGTGCAGAAACAAATCGGGAGAGAACAGATACGGCGTAGAGAATATCAGGACGTGTCCAAATAGCAAGGTACATGGTTGCTCCAATGAGTCCACGGTAAGAGTTGATTTCTTGATCGAGTGGTTCTCCGAGGTTGTGTTGAGTCATATCTTTCTGGAGCGTGATCGAGTCGAGCATAGGTGTAGAAGCGGGTGTACAGTGTTCTTGTCCAAAACGAGTGAGAATCTTGTTCGTGTAGCCAGGTTGAGAAAGATGAATAAGCTTGAGAGATCTATCTCTGTAAACGGACATTCCAAGGTAGTCTTTGAGTGGGCCAAGTGCGTTGAGATCCAAAGTAGCGAGAAGTTGTTTCGAGATGGTTTCAGCGAGAGCGTTTCCTTTAACAAAGAGGATAAGGTCGTCGACGTAGCAGCAAAGAAATGCGGTTTCATTTTCCATAGTGAGAGAGTAGATGCATTCATCGTTCAGGAGACGTGTCCAGCCTATAGCAATCAGTTTGGCATTAAGGTGGTCGTTCCATGATTTTGAAGCTTGTTTTAATCCATAAAGACCTTTGAGTAAACGAAGACAGTTGGTAGAAGTATCCTTGGGTGTATATCCTTCAGGTAGACGCATGTAGATTTCTTCTTGAAGAGTGGAATGCAGGAAGGCATTATTGACGTCGAATGATAGGATTTCCATATCACGTGTGGCAGCGAGAGCAAGGAGACATTTGACAGAGGCAATCTTGACGACAGGTGCAAATGTTTCGTGGTAATCCATTCCTTGAACTTGAGAGTATCCTTGTGCAACAATACGGTCCTTGTAACGAGTCGGGTTTCCATGTGAGTCAGTCTTGAGCTTGAAGGTGTGTCGGCATCCAATGGCTTTGCGGCCAGGAGGAAGTATGGCTTCTTCCCAAGTGCCATTACGTTCAAGTGCGGTGAATTCAGCGGCGATGGCAATTTTCCATTGATCAGATTGAGGAGATAGTAAAGCTTCTTTGTAACTTGCAGGATCAGTAGTTGTTGTAGTAATTGCAGCAGTAAGAGCATTCATGAAGGCTAATTTGGCAGTATGATTGGAATTCGCTTGTTGACGTGCTTTTGCTTCAGCATTTGCAGTTGCTGGGTTGAACGGTGCTGGAGGCGGTCGTCTTTCACGGACGGGTCTCGCAGATGGAGTTGGTGTACTTGGTGTTACATTGACTTTCTTTGGGATTTGTCGGTGAGAAGTGCGAGTAGACGAAGGTGCGGTGTGGTATTCTGAAACTGGTGTGACTGGTGTAGCTGCTGGTTCATCAATATATTCTGAGTCGGATTCAGATTCGGATTGTGAGGATGAGGAATCATCATCAGTGGGCTGTAGATCGTGTTCCATAATCGTGACAGATGCGGCTGGGTAAATGCGTTTTGTTGCTTCATCATAGCAAAGGTAGTTTCCATTTCCTAGGTAATCAAAACCAATAATGCGGCAAGGATTTCCGCGATCATCGAGTTTCTTAATGTTGGCATTGTGGGAGAAGGCGCGGCTCCCCCAGATTACAAGGCGGGTACAATCAGGAATTTCACCTGTGAAAGCTTGATACGGAGTTATAGAGAGATTCTTGCGTGGAGTACGGTTGGCCAAATAAGCTGCTGTAAGTACTGCCTCCCCCCAGAGCGATTTGGGCAACTTGCTGTCTTTAAGTAGGGCGCGAGTAATGTTCATGACAGTTTGAATAGCGCGCTCAGCGCGGGAGTTTTGCTGAGGTGTATATGGGGCAGTTACAGTGTGCTTGATACCATTACGTTCACAATGTTCTTGCATTTGCTTGTTTATAAATTCACCTCCACCATCCGTGGAGTATTCTTGAACTTTAAGGTTATACTGACGTAACATAGCATTTTCAAAATTCGTGATCTTGTCAAAGGCATCAGACTTGTACTTGAGTAGGAATATCCAAATGCAGCCAGAAGAGTCATCAACGAGAATGAGAAAGTATCGGTTTCCATCATAGGTAGCAACTTGGAGTGGACCAGCTATGTCGGCACTAACTTTGCCAAGTAGCTGTTTATTGACTTCGCGAGGGTGATTAAATGGGCGCTTGTGAAGATTGGCTTCGGGACAGATTGTGCAAGGTTCTTGTTCAACATTAACATTGTTGAGTTGATCGGTTTTCAGACGTAGTTTGACTAATGGAGTGTCGGACTTGATGGAGTCAACAATTTGCTTGATGGCATCTTTACCACAGTGACCAAAGCGGCGATGTAGAAGAGAAGAGACAGATGTAGTTGAGAGTAGAGCAGTTTTGGAAGAGCGTACAGGATGGTAATCAACAACATATAAACCATGCTTGACAGTAGCAGTGAGAACGGTTTCTCCTTGAAGTGTAACTCTTGCTTGTTTGCCAGCTATAACGAATTCGCATCCTTTGGCGCAGAGAGCAGATATGGATATTAGATTGGATCGGAATGACGGTACTTGAAAACATTCTTGAAGTAGTAGATTCTTGCTTGGTCGATGAACTGGAGGGGCTAACGTTACAGAACCTTTTCCAGTAATGGGACAGGTCTTTCCTCCTCCTACAGTGACAGAGTCGTGATAATCTTGCAGAGTTGTGAAGTCGGTTTTAAGAGCGAAGAAGTGTTTACTTGCTCCAGTGTCCAAGTATGTTGGAACTTGATGGGGACGAGAGTCAGCTTGAAGAGCGGCAGTAGTTTCATTGTTGGTATCCATGTATAGTAGAGCAGCAGGAAGGTCCAAAGAAGGGTCGTTGAAGTCAACATCAGATGCAAGCGGAATTGTGGGTTCGCTGATGAGGGCAATAGTTTCTTGATCGTCAAAGTAATCGGTGTGTTGCCAGAAAGCAAGTGGATTTTCATGAATAGATTTAACTGGTACGTTCTTCTGAAGTCTGGTAATCGGAGCTTCAGTGTCAGAGTCAGATAGTAAGGCAGGCATATCATCACTAGAAGAGTCAGAATCGGAAGAGTAGAGGAGTTCGGGCATTGAATCATAATCGGAATTGGAAGGGAAATCAAGAGAAATTGGGACTTCATCAGTGTCGTCGGCCCAAATAGGTGTTGAACGAT
The DNA here is from genome assembly GCA_002104985.1 of Rhizoclosmatium globosum. Taxonomy (NCBI): domain Eukaryota; kingdom Fungi; phylum Chytridiomycota; class Chytridiomycetes; order Chytridiales; family Chytriomycetaceae; genus Rhizoclosmatium; species Rhizoclosmatium globosum. The sequence continues at coordinate 44,521 of MCGO01000170.1, read as the reverse complement.
GTACATTGCGGTAGTAGTGAGACATGTGAGCAAATAAGGAGTCATCAATAGAGTCATAGTCATCATCGTTTTCTAGACCGTGAGCGTGCAAGGCAATGTATCCACCATTGTTACGACTGTTGTTGTTCGAGTTGCTGTTGCGGTTGTAGTCATTGTTGCTGTAGTTGTTGTTGCGGTTACTGTTGTTGTTTCCGTTACGATTTCCGTTGTTGTTTCTGTTATTGCTGCTGTTGTTTCGATTTCCGTTGTTGCTGTTTCCATAGTTGTTATTTCCATTGTTGCTGTTCCCGTTGTTTCCATTGGTTGAGTTACGGTTCCAGTTGTTGTTACCATTATTTTGACGAAGTTCGGCAAGGCGCTTTCTGCAATCGCGAGCAATGTGGCCTTTCTTACCACAACTATGACATGTGCGTGTTTCCTTGTATACTTGAAGTGCGTGACCAGAGCGAACGGGGTCGTTACCTCCATTCTTGGAGAGTTGAATCAAAGTTCTAGCGTGTGCTGTAAACTGAGCAGTGACGGTAGAGAGGACGGGATTTTGGTTAGAGACAAATGCTTGTGTCTTGATAGCTTGAACAAACGGTGGCCAATCGGTGCCAGTAGTTGGAAGGGATTCCAAAAGTGTCGTAACGTGAGTTTCCAGGTGCTCGCTGGAAGGAGTCTTGTCGCCAGCAATGCGATCAAAGATGCTTTGAAGTTGTGCAACGTGTTCAGTTGGGTCAGTAAGCGGTTCATACTTGATTGTCTTTGCGTAAGAGCGGAGAGCCATTTTATTGCTCATGCTTGAGTCCAGATGTTGGTTCTTGAGGGTTTCATACATGTCCTTCACAGAAGTCTTCTTGAAGACGAGTTTAAGGTTGGAGTCGTCGAGGTGTCGGATAATCAGGTCAATGACGGTAGGTACAAGCTCATCATTCTTGCCTGTTCCAGTAGTAACGGGATCGGTAGTTAGGAGTGCCAAAGCTCCAGGAACTTTCTTGAGTGCGGATTGAAGACGGTAATCCCAGTTGTGCCAGTCCTTGGTGTCGGTACCGAGGATGGTGATCTTAGCTTTATCGAGTGCAGTAGCGGACATATCGGGGTTCGATTCAGAATTTGACGGTAGAAGTCACAAATTTGGTAAGGCAGCAGGTCAGTGTAGAAACTGGGTTGAATGGACCTGAATAACGGTAGATACTCTAGTAGCGCGGTAGTAGAGCAGAGCGTGCTGATAACGTATTAATAAAGAAACAAGACAGTGTTTCTGATGAATTCAACTTATTGTATTTGCATCAAACAGTAGTCGCTTATATAGTAAAGAATTCGGAATCAATAACAAATCAATATCAAATAGAAAGGAATAAACTAGAAAGTGGTAGAACGTAGAAGAATAATGTGATGACAAATAGTAGAATGAACAAACATAACTAATTTCCAATAATTTCTGATCAGAGGTGGATTTGGGTTTATTAGGATTTCAGCTCAATCAAAATCCGCATTACGTAAAGGCTCCCTTCTATTTCTACAAACTATGCAGTAGTCAGCAGATCTCATGGCGCCGAGTTGGAACCCACGTCCATCGATATAGTGACGGTAAGACATGTGATGGGGTCGATTATCAATACAGAAACAGCATGATGGAATAGAGGCACTTAGTGAGCACATATGTCCACATGGTTTTGGGTGAGAGAATTGTGGTCTTTGACGTTGAGTGTTGGGTTGAAGTGGATTTTCGTTGATGGGAATTGTTCGTTGGATACTCGTGAAATTCTGCACGGCGATAAAAGCTCTTCGTAGTGAATTTGGTACTGAAGCTGTTGAGGGACCTGAGGGAGGCAGAGGTGGAATAGGGGCAGGGTTCCAAGATACTGGTTCAGGGTCAAGGTTCATTCGAACAACATCCAGAATTGAAACAAGAATACGACACGGTTCATTGATGTACGTTGTTAAAGCATACTCGCGATCAATTGGGCAGGTTTTGTGTTGTTCGAGCCATTTGGTAATACAGCCGCGGCAAAAGTAGTGTTCGCAGCGTTGAAGACGGACTGGGTCAAAAAGTACGCCCATGCAGACAATGCATGTTAATGTATCTGCTATGGAGGACGCAGTGGATTTCAGCATTTTTGATGAGTTGTTCGCTTTGTTGTGGCAAAGTTACGTACAATTAAATTCTCAATAATTCTAACAACATTCACATTGTTAAAACGGCCTTTGCATCCCCTTCCGTGGTAGCAGGAATACTCCTCTCCCGTCTCGCCTCTTTATCAAGCAACAGCTTCATCCGTACCATCGAAACCCCCATCATAAATATAAAGAAATTCACAGAAACCTCAACAAGCATCCACCCCGTAACCCACTGCTCCCCGTTCTTCAACTCCTTCCCCGCACGTCCCATGTAAAACCCCATCGCCAACCAAACACAAAACGCTATAAACGTTGAAATCGCGTAGAAACTCCCCTGAACAGAATACTTTGCAATAACTCTTGTATACCTCTCCGCCTTGCTATACGACAACTCACCCTCCTTCATCGCGTCCACTTTTTCGGCAAGAACTCTTCGACACTTAATCATGAAAATCACGTCAATTAGAACGAGGAAGAATCCAGTCACGGCGGCAAGAACTCTTTGTCCTTTGAAACTGACGAACCCGACTAAAGGTGATATACAGGCTCCGATAGATGTTGCGAGTAACATCCCACACAGAGTGTTAACTTGAAGGACTGTTAAATCAGACCGGATAATGGCTGACGCGCGCGTCCATTGATACCACTTTTCAAAAAAGGATGTCAAAATTTTTAGGGAAAACCTTTGGAACTTTCCAATAACGATAACTTACCATAAACATACACTCCTCAAACGCTGCAAACGTGTATCTTAGTTGATTCATAGATAAACTGGGATCGACAGTTGCTGTCGCGCTTGACACCTGGAACCCCAATTCCGCCAATAAAGCGCATATTAACAACGCGTTTTTACGGGTTATAAGGCTTCGTGCGCCGTTGTGGAACCATATGGATGAAATTAGGCCGAGCGTCATTAAGCCTGTTGCGATGGCTAGGAAGTAGTAGATGTTTGTTTGGAGGGATGCGAGGAATGGGTTCGTGAATCCTGTGAAGGCGTCAAAGTCGAATTGCGGGTCTTGGGGTTGAGAGTTTGTGGAGTTTTGGGGTTGGGAGGAGTATGGTGGGGACGTTGTGGTGTTTTGGGGCGAGTCGGGGAAGTCGGTTTGGGGCATTGTTTTCTGCTTTGTTGTCGGAGGGGAGACAATGGGGTTGATTTAGTTTGTTTGTATTGTAAAAAGCCGATTTAGATATAATTGCCGTTTCTCCAACGCGGTTGCTTTGTGAATGGATGCGGGAGAAGTATGTATTACGAGCGGAACACAAACGAGGGGTACCATTTGCAACACACGCACGAAACATATTCGATTTCTAATATATACCCTAGTTTTGATTGGTGATGATGATTCCATGAGGTAGTTGAAATACAGATGCGTTGCTTGATTTTCACATCGCAGAAAAGGACCAAATTGACAGAAAGGAAATCAGATGCAAGTGACAATAACAATTGAAACAATTTAATAAACATATCATCTTCTTCCTTTGGTTGCGTGTATACTAGCTACAGCACCCACGTCCACCAAAAACTTCATAATCTTCATGTTATTCTTTTTAGAAGCATTCAGAAGATTCTTTTGAGAAGCAATCATAAGAGGAGTTTCGCCATTCCCGTTTGCCTGATTTACATCCGCTCCTTCAGAAACCAAAAACTTCACGATTTCGTAGCAATTTAAACGGGTTGCTTCGGTTAAAGCGGTACCATTTAATCCAACTGCATTAACATCAACACCATGGTCAATAAGCGCCTTGACAGTCTCCAAATGCTTCAATTCATACTCGCAAAGATAAACCCCACAAGCTTTCATTAACGCTGTGGAACCTCGATGAAGTGTATCCGCAGCAGCTCCATTTTGAATAAGTAGGCTAACAATATGCGTATTTCCTCGAGAGCATGCCATAAACAAAGCCGTGTGACCATATGTGCCAACTTTGTTCACATCTGATCCAGCCTCGATCAACATTTTAACTATTTCGAGATGGCCGCACGAAGGATTAAAGCCTAAGCAACATTCAGATCCTTTTATGAGAGCGGTGATACCATCACAATTAGTTTGGTGCACATCTGCTCCATTGGCAAGCAAGAGTTTAACAATATCTGCAAATCCTCTGAAAGCGGCGCGAGTCAGTGCACTATCCAAAGAACTATACCCTCGGGATTCGACTGTATTTACATCGGCACCATATCTGATCAATATTTCTGCAATTTCCAGATTCCCTAACCAGCATGCACCGAAAAGGCAAGATTCCCCATTATACTTGCGTTCATTCAAGTTGCTGATTCCATGTTTAAGCAAGAAGCAGACTGTGTCATGGTGATTCTCCCAGCAAGCAGCTGCAAATGGGTCATTTCCATCATGGCCCTGTGAAGCGATTTGGGCACCGGAATGTACAAGAAATTCCACCATTCTGGTATTTCCGCCGGAACAAGCTGTAAGTAACGCTGTATTTCCGTCTACAGACAAATAATTCACATTGGCACCCTCCTTGATTAGAGCCTATCATTAAAAGTCAATATTGATAATCGATCTCATGAATAAATAACCTCTACAGCTTTGAAATCTGAATTGCTCACAGCCTTCAACAATCGAAATTCCTTGCTACAGGCTATTTCAGCTTTCCTGGCTGCAATTAAGTCACATATATCCAAATGGTTGTTCGCTTCTGCGACCTCATACATATCTCGATCATATGAAGTCTCCCATAAAAAATTCGCGCCATTCTCGAGCAAGACTTTTGCAACCTTGACATTTCCTTCCGAACATGCCATGGATAACGCTGTGTATGTATTATCTCCAGAAACAACATGATTAATATTTGCGCTTTTGGATAGCAAAAGCTGGACCAACTCAACATTTCCTGCTTGGCATGCCCTGGTCAATGCCGTTTCCCCAAAACCAGACCAATCAATGTCTGCACCATTCTCCAATAAGCACTTAACCATTGACATGTCATCATTGTCACATGCTATCATTAGAGCACTCCTCGGATCTTCCTTTAAATAAATCCCGGGCTTTGACGGATCAATATTGACGCCATTATCCAAAAACAGCTCCACTGCCTCCTGATTCCCGTATTCGACCGCCTTATTCAATAAAGAATTATCAGCAATTCCATTCCGAATAAGCTCTCGCACAATGTTGTTGAACCCCTTATTCAAAGCAAGACACATTCCAATGTGACCTGCATCACTCAAGTTCGCACCATGTTCAAGTAACAGTTCCAGAATATCCAAGTGGCTATTCTCGCACGCAGCTGCAATGGGAGTCTTGTCGCCACGGCGGATATTGAGATCTGCGTTGTACTTGATGAACAGACGCACCATATCCGCCTGGCCAAGGCGACATGCAATTTCAAGCGGCGAACCGTTATTCAACAGATACTTGTTTGGGGTCGCACCTGATTCCAGCAACAAAATTACGATACTTTTATGGTTTTGGGCGACTGCTTCTGAGAGCGCGTTGAAGTGGACGTTGTCTTCTTCGCGCGTAAACGACACGTTTGGGTCAGCGCCTTTTGAAAGAAGGAAGCGCGCAGTGTCCTCGTTCCCGCCAATAACTGCATTGATCAGTGTCAAGGGAGGGTCGTCGAGGCGATGGCCCCTCCGAATCAGCGCTTTTACAACATCGACACTGGAATGCTTTGCTGCTTGGAGTAGGTAAGAGCTGTTGTTGCTGTGGAACGGGTTGATGGCGAGGCTGTGGTGTTCCGCGACAATGAGCCGGGAATGGAAGCTTTTGCTGGTTGAGGCCAGCCTGGCCACATGAGTCTCAAGTTATGTATGTTATTACCAAATAGTGCTACCCAATAAATAGTCTTTCATTTACAGTTAGGCAATTACAGGTCCCCGTATTTATTGAAGACAGAAAAAACGGGCTCGTTTGCACACTAGCAATGGCTCTCCATAACAAAGTATACTTGCAGTCCACTTTCATCCACATACTGCTCGGTCAGTTGCCGAGGCCACCAATCAGGTTTTGCTTTGATTGGTTTGTTCGCAATATGACTCTTATTGATTGTCGATTTGATTAAAAAAGATTCGCTTGATTTGTGAACCTTTCCGGCTCACCGAACCCGCTATAAAACTAGAGTGAACCATTTGCCGTAATCAATATCACTACAAAAAAAAATGAATCTGATAATCCCACTTATACTTGCATCCCTTGCATCCGCTGACACATCCATCGACGCACAAAAGGCTGCGGCCCTACTCAACGCAGCACCTCCATGTGCATCCCGCGAGCTCAACAATGTCACTGTGCGATCTTCTTCCCTTCTCCCTTCATCCCACTAACATAATCAACATAGTACCCCGGCTTAACACCCTTCCTCACAACCCCAACCCCCGAATCCTTCCTCACAATATGTCCACACCTCCTCTGGGGAACCCCACGCCTCGGAAACGTCGCCTACGCGGGGTTAACAACTTGTACAGGGACGCAACTGGCGAGTTTACAGGCGATGGTAAACCTTGTTTTCCCACTGTATTGCTGCTTATGTAGGAAACAGGTCGACGCTGTAACCCCGCTGTGCTATACCGCCATCTTATCCGCGTCTCCAACACTCACACATTACGCTGAAGCGTTCGAATACCTCTCACTCTCGAAAATCGGGTACACGCTACCCCAATGCGCTAAAGCCTGTGTGAATGAGGACACGTTGGGTGGGTATAATGAGTTTCTGAACGCGACGTTTTGGATGAGTCAGAGTCCGTATGTGAATTGGACGCGGGGGATGGTTGAGGGGGAGGGGAGGGCGTTTGGGAAGGTTTGTGAGGGGGTTTTGGGGAGGGGGAGTGGGATTGAGGTGTGTGTTGAGGGGAAGGGGTGTGCGGATGCGGTGGTGGATGTTGTTAAGGGATATGTAAGTGTTTTATTGTTTTAGAGGGTGGGTATAGGGTGGTGATTAACTTTTCGTTGGGGGCTTAGGAGGTGGAGGTTTTGGGGATGTGTAAAGCTGTACGAGGGTTTGGAGTTGTTGAGAGGGATTTGGAGGAGGTTTGGAGGGGGGTTGTTGGGTTGCCTAATTGTGTGAAGGATTATTGTTTGAATGAGAAGGGGTTTGGGAAGGGAGTTAACGAGTTTTATTATGGGTTGCAGACGAAGGAGCGGGTTGGAGTTGTTTGCAGTGGGTATAGTTTTGGGGCTTTGGAGTCATGTGCGGCGGCAACGTGTACTGCGAAGGATGTGGATGCCGTCAAGGCTTTCGTGAGTTTAAAGGTTGTTGGTTTTTTGATGTATTAATGGTGTTGAGTAGGAGCCTGGATTCAAAACATCGTGTGATTCTGTTAAGAGTTGGTCTGGGCTTACAGTGACAACTGTTGCCACCGCTGTGCCTACAAGTTCCTTGATTGTTTCTACTCAACTGAATACTGCTGCATCTACTGGTACAACTAAAGCCGCGGTTACTACAAACCTTTCCTCTGCGGCGATGACTACTACCATCAACCTTTTCGCGGCTGCCACTTTTCTCATTATCTCCTCTTGATTTTTATCCTATTCTTCTTTTCCTTTTCTCTTCTTCTCTCTATTATATTCATCCGCGTGAGACACGAGTAAGTCAAAATCACTAAAATCGCCCTTAAATTTTGCCATCCTTGCACCCAACCAATTTGACACCAACCCAAGATCACAACAACAAAACCATGTCCAGAGACCTCCACAGAATCCTACACCCCCTCTCCGTCACCAACCGCAAATCAACCGCCTCCTTCACCGGCGTCTCCATCCCCCCTCCCTCCCCGCCCTCAACACCCACAGGCCTCGGCCCAGACGGCTTCCCCGCCCCGCCCTTAACCCCCGCAAACCAACAAGACTTATCCAAATCCCTCGCAAAAACCATCAACAAGGCTCTCGACAAACGGTTCAGCACCCTCGCCGAGGCGCTCACGACCACGCTGGGGGTCGAGCAGGAGCAGGAGGTGGGCATTCTGGAACGGCTTGAGGTTTTGATTGAGGGGGTGGGGAGGATTGAGGAGCGGGTTGGACGGGTTGAGGAGCGGGTTGATGAGATTGCTGAAGGGAGGGTGGGGAGGGGACGTGGGTTGAGGAGGTATGTTTATGAAGATGAGGAGGAGGATGAGGAGGAAGGGGTGGAAGGGGAGAGCGGGGTCGGGGGAGGGAAGGGGAAGGGGAAGGAGGTGGTGGAGGGGGGTGGTGGTGGTGTGCAAGGGAAATTGGATATGATTGTGGAGAGTCTTGATGGGATTGTGTATCGGTTGGAGACTCTGGAGACTAAGAGTACCCTTTTGCATCAGGAAGTGTATAGTGTTGCGACGAGGCAGAGTGATTTGAAGCGGGCTTTGATTCAACAGCAGCAGCAACAGCAACAGCCTTCGAGTCCAAGTGTGAGTGTTGGAGGGACAGTTGGAGGGGCGGATGACTTGACGCATCGCTTAATGTCGATTGAATTGAATATGGAGAGTTTGGCAAGTGCATATGTGGAGAGTTTGGATAGTGCCTTGTCGAGACAGACAACAGCGTTCTTGGGAGTTGTTGAAGAGTTGTTGAAGGATCCACATGGAGGGTTGCAGAGGGCGAAGGCTGCAGCATCGGGAAGTCCTGCTCCATCACCGTCTGTGTCGAAACGGGCGAGTATGCGGCTGAGTATGCCAGTTGTGCCAGACATGGGAATTAAGGAAGGATTGAGCCGACTTGCTCATAGTTTGAGTCGGAGTGGATCCAGTTTGTCTGTTGTTGAGGATCAAGAGGAGGAAGTACCAGGTGTTCCGGGGAGTGTAGCCAAGTAGAATTCATAGAGGTTTCTTTTTTTCTTTTCATTCTATATTCTTTTTTCATTTGTTTTGTTTGTGAGTAAATGGGAGTAGACGCATATATTTACGGGTTTCCTTGTGTCAATCAAACCAATTTAGTCTTTCACCAACCAACCACCAACTAGAACATCCGATGGCCGACACATCGTTTGAGTCCACTAGCACAGCCTACACCAGCACTGAGGTTCTAGGTGCATCAGCTACCAGCAAGCAAGTTCTAATCGAAGACGACGTATTCGAAGCCCGTCTTTCCGCCTTTGCCGCGCAGCTTGTCCAAGTGAGTGCGCAACAACACGCACAAACAATGTCACTTTTGGGGCGACTTGTTCAGGGCGTTGAAGCACTTTCTGTTCGAATTGATGTTGTTGAAGCGACACTGTCTTCGTCTACTACTACTTCTTCTACTTCGGGTACTGCCTCTGAGCTTATCTTGATCAATTCAATTGCTGCTCGTTTGGAGGCCCTTGGTTCAACGGTTCAGTCGAAGAACGAGGAAAAGGCTCAGGTTGAAGGACTTGAGAAATTGGCTGTTCGTTTGGAGTCATTGTCGTCGCTGCCCCAAACTACTTCTGCTGCTTCTGCTGCTGCTGCTACTACTGCCCAGCAACTGTCGCCAAAGATCGATGCCTCCCTCTCTTCCCTTGCCGACCGTCTCGCTGCCATCGAAAAGCAAACTACGACTACCCTCCCTGCTCTCTTGACAAAACATGTCGATGAATTGGTCTTGAAACAGGATATTGCGAGAAGAAGAATGGAACAGGTCCAGGAAGGAAAGGAAGAGGATCTGTTGGATAGACTGGCTGGTTTGGAATCTAAGATTCAGGGGCTTCCGAACCAGTACCGGTCCGCGTTCCTTGATTCTCTTGAAAAACAGACTGGTTAGTTCTTAGGAGTGAGCTCCGACTGAGCGAAGGAGGCGAAGGAGCGAGTGAGCGACGGAGTCGAAAAGAAAGCCGACGAAGTCGGCATGAAATCAAAAAGCGCAGCTTTTTGGAATGCAGATAATAACCTCCTAGTACTTCGTATTGAGCGAGGGACGAGCTAAATATGTATTGTGTCTTGTACGCATGCACTACTCAGTGAGCGCAGCGAACGAACTTTTGCGGAGCGAAGGTGAAGACAAGGACCTACTAGCTATTCTTATTGAGCGAGGTACGAGCGAAATATGCATTGTGTCTTGTATGGACGCCTTCTTTAGTGAGCACAGCGAACGACCTATTTGAGTGAACTGAAAGTGCGGGCATACGCAACGTACAAAGTCACTAACAACAAATCCACATATAACAGGCGAACTCTCTGACTTGATCAAGGTCCAAACCGAGCAAGTAACAGCAGTCAAGAAGCAAGGATACAGACTCTCCCTCCCCCCGATCCCGGCCCTCCCCAACGTCCCCGACATGGGTATCGCCAAGCGATTCAGTAAACTGACAGGATACTTGAGACCCGGCTCGTCCCTCTCCCTCAGCGACTCCACTGGCAGTGAGCCACGCGTCTCGAGTCCCTTGGCGGCGAAACAGCAGGATGAACCTGAAGTGTATGGAGAGGGTGTGGAGTTTGAGGTGGTTGCGTTGTATACCTTCAAGGCAGAGTATGAAGATGAGTTGGAAATGAATGCGGGGGATGTTGTTACTGTTGTGGCTACTGCGGGACGAAATGGGGATATGTCTACGCACCATGGTTGGTGGAAGGCTGTTAATGTCGAGGGTAAAGATGGTTGGGTACCTTCCAACTACGTTCAACGTACTTAATTCGTTGGACTTTTGAGTACTAGGTGTTCTTGGAGTTTTTTGCATAGGATTGGTTTCTTTTTCGTTTTGTGTTTTCGTCGATTTTCGTTTTATTCTTTTTTGATAGTGCGTATTGGTTTTGGTGGGTGGAATTGGATGGAGTAGAAGTAAAGTAGAAGAAGAGAAGAAGAAAGTATACATTGAGATAAATTGACTTGCAAATTGGACCTCCCACTTCCAACATAACTAGAAGGTCACACTACAACAACGAACCGCAGGTACTTTATCAACCCTCCTGTTTGACTTCCTGTCTGTCGCTTTCAGACTACGCTGACCATAATCCCAGCATAATCCATTCTAATCAAACTTTCACAGCCAATAGCAATGACACTAGATGAAGGGCCAGACACTTCTGGGCACATAGACATAAATTTAAGTAATCAAGTTCTTTCCGTGGAGACAAAAGTCGATGATAACCCAGTTCAAGCCTTCCTTATCGGAATCAATCCTCTCAACTGGCAATATCAGCATCAAACTATTGCTGAAATACTTGATAATATGCCAATCCCTCTCCCCTGGTTTTTAAGAACCCTTCTACGAGTATACTGTGAAACTAAGTCTCCATGCAAACAAAGACAAGAAAATCTCGAACTCTTTGCATCACAACTTAAGCCAAAATCCGAGCTGTATAGGGATATTTTAAATAGGCTTGACAATTACTGCAAGAAATCGAATGCATTGGATAATGACAAGGCATCATCACTTGCAGTGTACATTGCAATGCTTATTGTTTCGGGAACAGTTGTAATAGCCTTCGTTTTGGGGCTTTCTGCTGGAATTACCATCCTATGTGCATGGCTTGCATATTCAATTAAACCTGCACTTCCAGAGGGTGTCACGCTTGACGCAGCCACAAGTGGCATCTTGGCCATTGTTGCTGTTTTGGCTGTTTCATTGGTGTACATTGAGAGGTACTTTCATGCGAAATTTATGGATATGGATCATCGTGATGAGGTTGAGAAAATTAGGGAGTTGGTGAAGGCTTTTCAGGTTGTTAAATTAGGGGAGAAGTTGAGGAATGGGAAGAAGGAGGAGTGAGAGGGGTATTCGGCAGACCATATGGTTTTAGATTGGGATAATGTTGTGTTTTTGATCGGACAGTTGAGTAAATTTGAAATAAGACTTTTGTGGCAAAGCGAAATGGTGTCAATGTTGCCGGCTGAGCGGGCTCAACGAGAGATAATCGACCTTGTCACTGCCAATCCCGTCTGTATCATTGGTAATGCTGTTGGTGATGAAGCAATTCAACTTACGTCTCTGATTAATTCAAACAGCGGGAGCAACAGGATGTGGCAAGAGTTCAAAAGTGCCAGTAATGCTCCAACGACACTTCAAAGCTCCTGTTCTATGTACCCAACCACGTAGAATCGCAGCTGTCAGTCTTGCCACTCGAGTAGCAGAGGAACTAGGCGTCGCACTAGGGGCTGAGGTAACCCCCAAACCCCTGAACCCTCCCTCACCCGCCAGCTAATAACGGAATAATACGGTAATAGGTTGGATACCACATTGGCCAACGAAACGTCTCCCACTCCTCCTCAGAAATCGTCTTTTCCACAACAGGCATCCTCTGGAAAGACCTCCTCGCGAACGGAACCTCCCTACCTTACAAAGTAATCTGTGTCGATGAGTGCCACGAACGTAGCGTGGAGAGTGATTTGATCTTGTCGTGTCTGAAGATGTTGTGTGGGCGGGATCAAGCTGTGAAACTTGTTGTCATGTCGGCGACGATGGATGTTGGGAAGTATATGCGGTATTTTGGGTTAAATGGGGATGCGGTGTTTAGGATTCCGGAGTATGTGGGTGCGGAGGGTGGGCCTGGGTTGCCTGTGACTCGGGATGTTTATTTGGATTATATGCCGGAGGGTTTTGAGTTCTTGAGGCAGGTTGATTTTAAGGTGAAAGGGTTGAAGGAGATTGTGCCTGTTATGCAGAAGGCTGTTGTGGAGGCTGTGCGGTATATCCATACTGAAGTTGATAGAGAGTCTACGACTAATGGATCGATTCTCGTGTTTCTGCCGACGTATCGGATGTTGATTGACGTTAATGAGATGTTGCTCAGGGATGGAATGGATGTCACGGTGCATTGCCTTCATTCTTCTGTTGATGTCCAGTTATGCATGGAGCTGATCAATAAGTCGGCACATGGAGCTAAGCGATCGGTGATTCTCACGTCTAATATCTCTGAGTCAAGTCTTACCTTTGATAATTGCGCCTATGTTGTGGATCCTGGGTTGACCATCCAAGTCGCGTGGCAAAAGAACCAGGGGTATACTTCGGATATGGTTTGGGTCTCCAAATCGCAGGCAAACCAACGGCGTGGAAGAACAGGGCGTACTTGCGCTGGAACTTGCTATCGTCTTGTTCCAAAGAAGTTTTATGATGGGTTTCACGAGTATGAAAAGCCACAACTTTCTCTTTCGAATTTGAGGAACGAGACACTCGCACATCTTTGCAGTGATGTTCCACTGTTGAGACATGCGAAACGTGTTTTCGCAGAGTGTTTGGATCCACCAGCTCATCAAAGAGTTGATGAGGTATGTAGACTCTCAAATGTATTGGCAAATAATGTTGTTCTTTATAGGCTTTTGCATTTCTTGAGTCGTTTGGTGCGTGTTCCATTAAGACGGGACAACGTTCGCATGTCACTGCAACTCCAGTGGGTGAATTTATAGCTGAACTACCGTTTGGGTTTGAAGCATCGTTGTTGATTCTGAACGGAGCCAGGCTCGGTGTTCTTTATGAATCGATTGTACTTGCCGCAATTGTATCGAACACGCCACATCCTATCGTTAAACATGTCGGAACAAATGTTAATGATCATCAACAAAAGTTTGGAATCTCAGTGAATCTGCTCTTTTGCTTGGAAATCTCGCTGCTGTTGATTTTATAACATTGCGTACGTCAAGAATCATCGACTAAATATGGAGCTGTTGAGTGAGATGCCTCCGTTTTGGGAAATATCGGAGGAGGAAGCACAGTTTGCACGGGATCACCACTAGTCGCGAATGCTGTTCGAAACGTCTTGAATCAAGTTGACATCGTTGTTGGTGTATTGCACAAGTTCAGGCCAACCTTCTTGAAGGACTTGTATGCACAATGTTTCATGCGTCAGGGCACTCTCTGGATGATGATATGTATACCCAATTTGGAGAAGCTCTGAACTTTGAGAGAGTGAAAGGGCATCAGTGTACAGGAAGTCCTTGCGAAGCTGGAATCTATTGTCACTTCATGCTGCATTATGGATCAAAGCAGAACGAATCCAGTTCCTCATTGACAACCATCTGAAATGACTGTCCTTCATTCATCACAGTTTTCGTCTCGGGTACAGAGTAATGTTCCTATGTGTCGGTTTGGAAATAGCTGTAAATATGGATCGAGTTGTCGGTTCGGTCACGCGGCGCCCAACCAAGACAAAGACATCAAAGTCGCGTTTGAGTGGATGTATGGAGGTACAAGTCTTCTTCCTGAAGTGCAGAAGCGGTACGTCAACGACTCGAATGTCAATACTTCACTGTGGACTTCGTGCGAGCCCATCCAGAATACAGTGATGCACAGTTTGTGGTTGTAGGAGATGGTGACTTTTCCTTTTCAGAGAAGCTGTCACGATCGTTGGACAAACCAATCATTGCAACTGGGCTTGATTCGTTGCAGACGCTGGTTCAAGTCTATGGAGAGGGGATTCGACACGATTAAAAGTTATGGAGACGTTGTATGGTGCGACCGTTGAACTTGGTGTTGATGCGACCCAATTACACGCGCGTCGGTACACGAATCTGTTCTCAAATCTGACTTCGGCGGGTGGAGTTGTCCTTGTGTGGATGTTTCCGTATACAGGGAAGGAAACGAATGAAGTCAACTCAGCACTTGTGCGTGACTTTTTCAAGTCTGTCAGAGCAAGATTTCATGCGAGGAGAGGGCTCGCAGTGAAAGTTTTATTGGGGCTCTGTAACGATCAGTTTTCGAGATGGGACGTCATTATGCATGCGAGAGATCAATGTTTTATGTTGATGGATTCTTATCCATTTGATGGTGTTGGTGGAGGTTGGGGAGAATACCAGCCTAGAGATGGGGAGCAGGACAAGGGGTTCAAGTGTGAGCATCCTACCGTCTTTGAATTTTATCTGGCTCGTACGTAAAAGGAACCATCGGTTCTTTAATAAATGGGGACTAAAACAAAAAAGATTCGGCATGGAAACCGATGTTGAGATCTTCGTTTCTCCAAAGCTAATTCTTTGGGGGAATAGCGGTTACATTTGTATTCAATGATTGCAGAGATCATCTGTTGTATACACAGTCTCTAAAATAATGTCGTAAGAGCCTAGTATTTACCGTTTAAGCGGGAAAATGTAATAAAAGAGTAAATGATTCTAATCTTATTGAATATTCTACTTCCTATTTTCATCAAAGTACATACAATCCCAACACAACAGCAACACTCGTTCCAGCGAGACTTGTTGCACCCGACAAAACCTGAGACGGACCACCGCTTCCAGGCGAAATAACTTGAACAAGAACAGACACGGTTCCTCTTGTCGCGAGAGCATCTCTACCCACAAACTGGGACCCCACTACACCAGATGGATTCGCGTCGAAAGTCACATCAATTTTGTAGTATTGGTTCGACGTGTTGACGAAAGCCAAATCTGAAGTCGAGGAGCATCCAGACACCTTCTTTCCTGCACTCGTGGTAAGTGTGATGACTTGGTCCACATCTTTTGTGCAGTTACGAAACAGTTGTATTCGACTCCTCCAGGTTCACAGGGCACCATGCTTTAGAAGAATCGGAACAGGTTGCGTCGACGGGTGCATTGATATCGAGATTCGCGGAGGAACTGTAAATCACGAGCTTTGAAATGTACTTGTGGGCTGGAGTCAATTTCGTTCCACTCAAGGTGAGTACGAATGTTTGGCCGAGTTGAACAACTGACGGAGTGGCAGTCAATGCATCTGATGGTGGGGCTACGTTTGTGACTACACTGTTTTGACAGGTCTCGCCATAGAATCCTGAGCCTGGATCGCTGTTGGGTCTAAATCTTGGCTCTTGACGTGTCCGTTAAAGTTCCTGAGCAAACATTTGCTGGACCGGTGAGTGCGGCGTCACAGAGACCGTACTTCATGTGAACTGTGACGACAGAGCAGGTTGAGAACTTGAATGCGATTGATAGAACATTGAGAATGTCACGACGCTGGTTAAACTTGGCGATATTTGTTCCAGCAAGAGTAACTCCGTTGATATCTGTAATCGAGTAGTCAAACTTGGTAATTGTAAGCTTGTCCGTAACATTAAGGGTAAAGCTAAGTAGATCGTTTGCAAGTGTAATTGCTGGAGTTGGTTGAATAAATCCTTTACAAGTGGTCCAAACTTGGAAGTGAAAGTTTTGACCAAGATTTGGTCAGCTGGACCACATGATCCTGTTGAGTTTGCAGCGCAAGTGTTGAAGGAATCAAGATTGGAGTTTTATCGATGGCTTGACATGTAGTATACAAGTTCGCTGGAGTTCCCTTCGCCAAAAACGCTGCGAAACCAGGGATCTACAATCAAGATTAGTTGCCAGAAAGGCAAATCTTAACGCATTTACCAAAGATTCACATGCAATCGCACAAGTAGGCAGAGACAAAGCAAACAAAGACGCTCTGTAAGCGAATTGGAGGTCAGTCATAGCAACTGTACCATCATCAAGGTGAGCAAGCTGGCTCAATGTGACAGATCCCGTCGCAACAGTGAAAGCAGGTCCTGGCGCTGGAGTTGGCTTCTTGACCGCGGTCAACTGGATCACATCAAACAACAAAACTTGATGCGCACTGTTCACTTGAACCATCACAGCCGACGCATCCGCACTCAAGGAAAGAGCAACCCAAATTGGCGAAACGCTTGCTTTCACGACATAGAAAATGTCGACAAGTCCATTGTCGATTTGAGCCTTGACGTATGAAGAGTCTGTACCAATGTTGTTTGGTTGTTGCACGGAAATAAACTATTTGGCCGTTTGTTAGTTTTATGATATGTATGAATAGCGAAAAAAAGAAACTCACGTCGTAGGTTGTAGAACTGAGGGCAACCATTCCACCCACCAAACCATTTCCAACAACAAATGGAGACGCGACGAAGGATGCAAACTTTCCAGGCACAAAGCTCAAATCAATCTGATTAAAGAACAAAGCCGCGGGATCGAAAATGAAAGCGTTCGGAAGCAGATTTCCAAACTGTCCAATCAAAATCCTTTCAATTGCACTCGAAACTGGCGTGAGCATAGATGGAGTTGGGATATCTCCAGCTGCGATATCCAGTGCTTCACTTAACCAGGTTCTGCACTCCAACTTGGTGTACAACAGGCCGTACCCAGATGCACAGGATGTTATCAGACAGACGTTGTTTCCAAGTGGACCTGGGATACACGCAACAGAGCCGTTGGGGACTTTCGCACAGCTGGAGTCAAAGGCACATGCCTCATTGATGGGAACATTCAAGTTTTCAGTACATGTGGTTCTATCCGTGCTTAACGTGTATCCATTCGCGCATGAGTCGTATAAACAGATGTTCGCGTGCACGGTGAGACCAGGCATACACTTGATTGTCCCGATATTACTTGGCGCACAGTCTGCTGTTGACGCACAGAAACCGCCGATAGGTACGTTTGTGTTTTCGATACAGAGTGTTGAGTCGAGGCTCTTGGTGAATCCGTTGATGCAGTTTTGAAGAGGCAGACTGTGTTTCCGTTGGCGCCTGGAATGCATCCGATGGTTCCGTTTGCGTTTTGGAGGCAGTCTGCGGAGGCTGCGCAGGGGTCGTTGATTGGGACGTTTGTCAGTTCCTGTTTGGTTTGGTGAGTTGGAAGAGGGGGTGCAAGAGAGGATTTGTTTACCGTGCAGGTTTTGCTGTCGAGACCTTTCAGGAATCCATTGTTACAGGAAGTATAGAGACATATTTTAGGTCCACCAAGGCTTCCTGCAAAACATCCGACAGTTCCAACAGAGCTTTCGAGACAATCTTCAGTACGAGCACAGAGGTTTCCGATCGGGACTCCCGTGTTTTCCTATCAAACAAAACAAGAATAAATTCATAATCAATTGACAGAGGGTTGATTGATCATACCGTGCAAGTCAAGTTATTCGCTGCCAAAGTAAACCCGCCCACACAAGACGTAAACATACAAATCGCATTCGGCTTCACTTTCCCCACAAAACATCCAATGGTTCCGTTCGTATTCAACGCACAGTCTTCCGTCGCGTGGCACGCGTTTCCAGAGGTACATTCGTCAGTTCCAAGCACTTCATTCCATCGGATGAGAGCCCGAACCCGTTCGCGTAACATCCTGAGAGGAGACAAACAGCTGGACCTGGTGGAGTTGTGTTTGGGGGGCTTGTGCAGGTTACAGGGCCGATTGCGTTTGTAGCACAGGCACCAGGAACACAGGCGCCGCCGAGACCTACATCGTGGTTCATCTTTTCGGCAAATTAGATATTTTGTGTGTGTGTGGGGAGGTTATTAGTTGAATGCACTTACGGTGCACTGCTGGTGGTTAGAGCTCAAAGTGTACGCGTAAATACAGGATTGGAAGAGACAGACTTCTGTGTCGGTCGTGTTTTCAAGTCCTGGTGGACTTTGACAGTCCACTGCTCCGAGTGGGTTAATAGCACAGTCGGCTTTTTGGGCACAGTCATTTCCGATGGTGACGTTTGTGTTTTCCAGAGACAAGGTTTTGTTCTTGTATAAAGAATATCCGTGGGCTGGAGATGTGAAAAGGCAACGGTAATCTCCGTACCAATCTTGAAGACAATCAACAGTTCCATTGTTTGCAAAATCTGTCGTGCAAACTGTTGAGTATGCACAGTATTCGTTGATGGGAACATTTTCGTTGACCTTTGTTTTCGTGAGACAGGAATTGCCAAAAAAGCGGAAGACGACTTACATTGCAAGTCAGGTTCTGGGAACCAATTGTATATCCTTTGTAGCAATTTGAAAACTGACAAATGTTATTATTGCTGTTCCAAGCAATTACTCGTTTCCTTGTTGCAATTGGAATTAATGGTTGGCACCAAGTGTCTCCACCCTTGTTCTTTCTACAATCCCTCGAGAAAGCACAAGGATAGCCTAATTCAACATCTTGGTTTTCCTTAAGAGATAGATTAGCACCAGTGGAAAGGGAAAAAGGATGGTTATGTGGTTTCCTTACCGAACAAGTCATTTGATCTTCACTCAAAGAATATCCGTTGTTACAGCCAGTAAAAAGACAAGTTTTGTTGCCACTGTAACTTCCGTCAAAGCAGTCGATTGTTCCGTTGTTGTTTCCAAGACAAGAAAACTTGTTGATACAGGCACCGCCGATTGGAACTCCAGTGCTCACCTGTCATACACAATCATCAGCTACAAGAATTTTTCAATAGGGTGGAAAATGACTTACGAGACAATCAAGTCCGCCGGCTTGAAGTGTGTATCCATAAGCACAACTGTCAAACAAACACACATTATTTCCGCTTGTTCCTGGAAGACATTTCACTTGTCCAATATCACTGTGCACACAAGCATGGTCGGAGATGCAAGGTTTGTTAATTGGGACATCAACCGTTTCCTGGATTGATTTTGGTTCAACACTGGAGAACCAAAAGCGGATGGTATCTTACAACACAGTCCATTTGAGTTTCGACAAGAGTAAGGGTATATCCATTCTGACACGAAGAGAGCTGACAGATTGCGTTGTTCGCGCCAACAATTCCCTGTGGGTTCACACAGGAGACTGTACCCCAACCAGTGTTGGTTGAATACTGAACACAGTTTGAATCATGAGCACACGGGTTTCCATATGTTACTTCCGGGTTTTCCTGGATCAGCGAAGTGGCGTGGCGTTAGGGTTTTTTTCCATATGATCGCACTACCCAATTAACTCACCACACAAGCAGTCCCACTCGAATTCATAATGAAAGAATACGCATTACATGAGGTTAAGCGACAAACTAACTCTGAACATTCCACTTGGCCTTGAGAGTCCGTCAGACAATCCTCTGTTCTGGCACAGTCTCCACCCAACTTCACATTCGTGTCTTCCTGTTGAAGGTGTTAGAAACTGCCAGATCGATTGACAGGACACTCACCAGACAGCCCAGACCGTTGTTGACCATTGTGAATCCGGTGAGACAGTCTTTGAAGAGACAGACGCCGCTCTGGCAGGTGATTGTTCCGTTCGAGGGTATTTGTGCGCAGTACTCGACTTCGGAATTTGCAATTGAAGCGCATTGGCCTCCGATTGGCACGTTTGAGTCAGGCTTCGATTGGATTAGTTCTTAGGGTTAGGGTAACACGCCCACTTACATCGCACGTCTTTTGCTCTTGGCCCAGGTGGAAGCCCTTGACACAGTTGCTGAAGAGACAGGCCGTGTATCCAAGCGACGCACTCGAAACACAGGTCGTTGAACCCAAGGCCTGGCTCGCACACTCGGCTCCGCTAAGGCACTGCTGCCCAATAAGAAGAGTTCCGCCATCCCGCGAACTGATCGAGTACTGCTGCGCTGTGACAAGGGCCAGTGCACAGCCAACAAGGAGAAGTTTCATTGGTTCGGATTCGAAAATGAACTTGTTTTGATCTCCAAATCGATCTCGCTGTTTCGTGTGGTGAACAGAAAAGAATATAAAACACATAGAAGCATTGCTAATATGAGGTATATCTAGAAATAGAAGGAGAAAAGAAGGAATGTAGTGAATGAAGCCAGAGCGGCTTTCGTGGATCCAGATTTGGCTGTGATCGTAGGACCAAACACAATACCAGCGGCAGTTGCAACTGGGACAGCGACAGCCACATTCGGAGTAACGACTGCCGTACTTGCAACATCAACAACGGGAATCAGGACCGCTGCGGTAGTTTGTTGAGGAACGTCAGCCACTGGAGTGGTGGCTGGAACTGAAACTGGAGTTGTAACTGGAGCGGGAGGAAGAGACGGAGCGGCCACTTGTCCAAGTGCATATACATCACCCACAGTAGATCCTCCATCACGTCCGACAAAGTTCGAACCACGGGTTCCAGTTGGGTTGGCATCAAAATGCACCTTGAACCGATAAAACGGATTACCCGGAACAACAAACGCCAACTCCCTCGGTGATACACACCCAGAAACCTTATTTCCAACATTCGTCGCCAAAGTAACAACAGTATCAACTCCAGACTGGAATACCGTAAAACAACTGAAATCAATACCCCCAACCCTTGCCGGACACCACGCCTTCGAAGCATCCGCGCAATTCCCATCCTCCCCTGCATCCACACCAAGATTCGCAGACGCGCTCCAAATCTCAACTTTCGTTACAAACTTGGGAACTGAAGTCAACTTGGATCCACTCAACGTCAACACAACATCACTCCCCACACTCGTGACTCCACTCGAAATCCCAATGCATCCGACGGCGGCGCAACAGACACAAGAACCCCTGTCGAGCTGTCGCACTTCCCGCCATAGTATCCCGACCCAACTGTCTTTGTCGGATCAATCTCGTTGGACTTTAAGTGGCCCTTTGTGAAATCGGGACAGTCTTGAACAAGCGCGGAATCGCATTGCCCCGTGTACGCGTACTTCACGTATGGCGTTACGGGGTTACAATCTGGGAACGTGAAGTCTGTAGTGAACGATGTGATGTCCCGACGGCGTTGTGAAAAGTCTGTGAACTTTGTTCCTGCAATGGTGCGGTTTTTGGAGTCGACGATTGAGATGTCGTATTTCGTGGGTAGGATTGTGAGGGATTCTGGGAGCGTGAAGTTTGTGATTATTTTGTTTTGGGAGAAGGTGATTGTTGGGGAGGGTTGGGTGTATACTTTGCAGAGGGGGCCGAATTGGGTGGGGAATGATTTTGCGGGGGGGAGGTCTTGGGTTGCGCAGTTGGAGGTTGAGATGCAGGTTGTGTAGGCGGAGAGAGATTGAGGGGTTATGTTGAGGCAGGTTGAGGTGAGGGTGGATGTGGAGGGAGTGTTTTGGAATTGTTGGATCCCAGGAATCTGTTTGGGTACAGTATATGAGAATGAACCAATCAAAATATCACAAGTTACCTTCGAAAGGCATGATGCCGCGCATGTAGGTAGCTGTTGGAGAATAATGGATGCATTGTTTGCGTACTGGTTATCCGTCAACGTGACAACTTTTCCATCACCTCCGCCAAGATGAACAATCGGACTGAGAGCAGCGGATCCACTGGCGACCGTGAATGTCGCACCGGGAGCTCTGGCAAGAACCAGTTTCTTGCTCAATTGAATATTATTCAAGAAGAGAACCTGCTTTCCAGAGTTCACTTGAACCATGACTGAAGACTCGTCAGCGGCCAATGTAATCGTAACCCAAACCGCTTGAATTGTGCTGCTTGCAGTGTAGAAAAGTTCAACAAACCCGTTGGACAGCTTGGATTGAATGCTTAACGCGACGGATCCGCCATTAATCGGAGCAAGAACAGTCGTGAACTAATGACAGAAAGAAGGAACGTAAGTAAACCAGAAGAAAACATCAAGACAGAACATACATCATACACACTCGAACTA
Source organism: Rhizoclosmatium globosum (assembly GCA_002104985.1). Lineage (NCBI taxonomy): Eukaryota > Fungi > Chytridiomycota > Chytridiomycetes > Chytridiales > Chytriomycetaceae > Rhizoclosmatium > Rhizoclosmatium globosum. Next base: position 22,352 of record MCGO01000170.1, on the reverse strand, counting down.
ATTGCAACCATAGCTCCATCCAACCCATTCTGCGACGCAACCAACGGCGTCGCATAAAACGAATAATTACTCCCACCCGCAACCGAAACATCAACTTGATAAAACGCAAGCCCCGTCGGATCATAAATATAATTCTCCGGAACAAACTTTGTGAAATCACGCGAAAGGAGTAACCCGCCTCCGCAGAAACTTTTGTCCCTTGCAACGACGCGATCTGGTTCCCGAGGTTCTTGTTCGCGTCCGGGAGGCCGCTGTTGGGTGTGCATGCGGTCTGGTCTTGGCGGAGAGAGAAGTTGGGGGAACAGGACGTGTAGAGACAGAGTGTGGGGAGTTGTTGGGTTTGGGATGAGGTTTGGGGTTGTGTGCAGCTGATTGTTCCGTTTGTGCCTGGGGCGCAGGATGAGGTTGTTGAACAAGGTTTTCCTATTCCGACGTTTGTGGAGAGCTTCGGTGTGGAGTTAGGGTTTAATTTGATAGAGGAGGGGAGGGGCTTAACTGTGCAAGTCGTGTTGTTGTTTCCAATCGTGTATCCGTTGTCACAGCTTGAGTACTGGCAGACATTGTATCCTTTTGATTGATCGAGCGAACATGTTGTGGTTCCGTTCATGTTTTTGAAACAGCTACTTGTTTTTACACACGCTTCACCCAATGCCGCGTTTGTTCTCTCCAAGCAGGAACCAAAATCGTTGCTCTTGACATAGCCTGGGTCACAGATGTTGGCAGTACATGTTCCATAAGAGCACCATACGGTTCCATTCGAAATAGGAGCACAGTTTACATTGCTCACGCAAGGTTGGAGTGGAGCCACGTTGGTTGGTTCCTTTATAGGATTAAATCGATCTGAGAACAACGTTTTTAAACCTACCACACAACGAGTACTATTGCTGTTTGGAACGTAATTATCGATACAGTCTTTCAAGGAACATTTTCCGCTAATACATTCTCCGTTTCCCTGCTGGACATTACAATCGCCATCGGACACACAGCTTTGACCAACGTTATTTTGCTCCTATTAGAATAATGTGTTAATAAATTTTTAGGTATTATTGGGATCATAAACTCACAATACAAGACTTTTTGTCGCCACTAAGAACATAGTTTACAGAACAGCTTTGAATAGAACAAACAGTCGTGTTTCCACCAGGAAGGCTGGCACATAAACCTGATCCATTGGTAACATTGCAGTTCCCATTAGAAACACAAGGTTGGCCATATGAAAGACCAGCAGGTTCCTATTGCTTTTCGGTTATTTTTCTTGGCATTTCCAGAAACTATCTTTACCACACAGCTTTTTCCATCAAGACTTTTTACATAGTTTCCAGCACAAGTCAACGCACATGTTCCAGCGTCGCAGGTTTGAGATCCCAAAAGAACATTTGCACAGTTTGAGGTTTGGACACATCCGTCCCCTGGAAGCACATCAGTTGGTTCCTTGTGAATTATATTAATCAAAACAAATAAACGTTATGCGGGAAGGTCAATTACCTCGCATAGATTAGTTTGAATGTTTTCAACATATGGGGAGAGACAGCAACACTTGTTGGCGTTGCAATCAATGTTACTGATTGGATTGTAGTTTTGGCAGTTGGAATTCGCAACACATGCGCCGCCGAAGGTGACATTGTTGGCGACCTGTTTTTTAAAATGCGGGTTATAATCCTTATATTTGTCTCACTCAATCCTTACCACACAGGCATTCCAGTTCGCACCGCCTGGAATGTATCCAATCAGTGCGCACGAGCCGTATCCACAAATATTGGGACATGTTGTATTGCCGGAGGGATTACAGTTGGATGGGGCTCGACAGACAATGGTTCCCGAATATCCCGGATCACATGTTCCGATTTGATTTTGGTTTGAATCTGTGCAGGCGCCTCCGAGCGCTATTGCTGTGACGAGGGATGGGGCCAGTGCCAAGGGTATGAGGAGAAGCATTGTGTTTTGTTTGAGAGGTTCTTCTTTGACACAGCCACAACCGCCTCTGTTGACAAAAATTGAATGTCCGCTTGTGGCAAAGACATGCTTAAATCACCATATTAATTTATTTACCTAAGAAACTAAAAAAGAGATGTATTGGACGAAAGGGATAGACCCAGAAGGATTGCTTAATAGTGAATGACAGATCGCATCAATCAACGAGATTAAAAATAATGCCAGCAAAAAGAAAACTAAATACAGCTGCTGGTGCCGAGAATTCCGAGAAATTGTCTCGTAGTAATTCAATTATTGAACCATTGAGTAGTAAATTGTAGCAAGGTCAAGAACTGCAAAACATAAGACACAGTAACCAAACCAGAGATATCTTTACTTTTTCCGGCCTTGTGCAAATTAAAAAACTAATTTAAAGGGGCGAAAAGACACGTGCAATAATGGATCCTGACACCACTCTTTCATCAAGCGAGATCCTCGGCGACCTCCTTGCCACTGAATCCAGTCAATGCTACTCGTACCTGTGCCGACAGGGCCATGAAGGGGGATGCTACTCGTATGACCACGCCAACAAGATCAACGAGATCACTTTAAGAGAAGAAGAGACAACACCAATACCCAAGGTGATCACGCACGCTCCCACCTTCTACGAAGTCCCCCAAGAAAAGCAGGATAAGTCTCCTTTACCAAATCCAAATCCCAATCCAAGTGCAAACGATGCAACAAACGACCTTCTTTCGCAGCTTTTGAAGCAGGGCGAGACCCAGTCGTCCCTTCTCGCAACGCTGCTCACAACTGTCTCGTCTATTTCGTATCGACTTGAAAACGTGGAACGAAAGGTTGCGCTGCTTGAGGCGAAGGTGGATGCAGCGGCTGTGGCGAGTAACTCTGTTCAGTCAATTGCCTTAAATGGGATTGCACAGCGATTGGAGGGTCTTTCTGCCCTGATTAGTGTGCCAACTGGTACTACTAGTGCTACTACTACTAGTACTGCTGCTCCAGTCGATACTGCACCCTTTGAAGCCATCGCAGACCGCCTCGAACGGCTCTCCTCAATCACACACCAACAACCACAACCCCCACCACAATCACAATCACCTGATCCAACACTTGCAATGGCCCATATCCAAACCCTTCTCGAAACAATGCAATCCCGCCTTGACTCAATCGACAAGTCCTCCTCAACTCTTGCTGAAAAGGTTCCCTCACCTGTCCTTGAACGCCTTGAACAAATCCTCGTGCATCAGCAACTCCTGGCTACTCAACTTTCTGCGACTTCCTCTGCCTCTCCCACACCAATCCAACCTGACTCTTTGACTCATGCGGGCACTGCAGAGCTTCTTGAGAAACTTCAGGACTTGGACACGAAGATTGAATCCCTGCCATACATTTACACGCACACGTTTACTACCTCTCTGCAAAGACAGACGAATTCTTTGATGGGGATTATGGATGATATCATTAAGGAACAGACGGAGACTATTAAAGCTGTGGCCGAGAGTGGCAGAGGAGTGTGTTTGGGGCGGGGACGACTGGCGAAGTTGTTTTGGAAAAGTTGGGTGGTGTTGTGAGTGGGGTGACTAGTCGAGTGCCGGATATGGGTATCAAAAAGAGGTTTAGTCGATTGGCGGGTGGAGTTGCGTTGCCGTTTGGACTTGGGGGAGGATCTGGGAAGGGGTCGCCCTTACCTGGAAATGTGGAGACGCATGCCGATGAAGAGCTTGCAGTGGAAGAGGAGTTGGGTGCGGATGCTTTGGATGGATTGGGTAACAAGAAACCAATTGCATCTAGTAAATTGGGAAAGGTTGGTGACGAGGACTTGTGTTGAACGCAACACGTCACACTCATGGGATATTATATCATTTAGAAATACATTTTGCATACAAAAGCGTTTATAACTATTTCTATGAATCTACAAAAAAAGACACAACACAATGAGAGATAACGGGTTAATACGCTGGCAGCGCCTCCCTTCCACTCTGCAACTCAACAACCTGCTTTCTAAACATATCCCACTCCCGTGCCGGCACGGAACTCGCGAATTCGTTCACGTCAACAAGCAACAACGCCTTTCCATCAATTTCCTCTTCTTGAACGCGTCGAGCTGTCGCACGGCCGCCGTGGTTTGTAAGCACCCAGTTCGCAACATCTTCCACTGTCCATTCATCAACGTTATCAATAACAGGCTTCGGGTCTTCAATCGAAAATGTGAGTGACTCTTTCTTTGTTGGGAGGAAGGTGGATGGCCCAGGGGAAGCTTGCCGCATCGGAGCAAAGAGTTGGTTTTGCTTTTCGGGGAGGCGGTAGACTGTGACTGATTCTTGGAGAGAGAATTCGGAGGGGCTTTCGAGGCTTCTTAGGTGGGTTTCCTTTTTGATGAGCGTTTGTGGTGGGAGTGGCGTTTGTGGGTTCTTTTTGATTGAGTGGTTGTCAAAGAGAGTTTGTTGGGGAGAGATGGATTGCTTTTTGCGGTATGCGTATACGGCTCCACTGACGCAAAGTATCGCGGCAATCGCGCCTCCGATACCGCCAATCAAAACACCGGTGCTCAAACTGCCGCTCTCACTTCCTGGGTTCGTGACTGGAATCGACGCAGAAGTTCCACACTTCTGGCCATAAAACCCGCTTCCAACAACTTTTGTAGGGTCGATATCTTGTTGCTTAAAGTGTCCCGTAACCTGTCCCGAACACTGATTCGCAGCGACAACGGCACCCTCGCAGAGACCGTACTTCATTGTGACTTTCACAGGATCACATGTCTGGAACTTAAATTGCACTGTTCCAAGAGACTCTGGAGATGTGCCTGGAAGGGATTTGTATGGGAGTGGGTTTCCGGACGCGTCTGTGATGTTGAACTCGAAGAATACGAGGCTGACGTTTGTCGACGGCGCGAATGTGATTGTGAGGGTTTGGTCTACGGTTTTGACTGTGGGTGCTGGTTGGGTGTATTGTTTGCAGATGGGTGGGAAGAGGGTTGTCTATTCAGGTATTTTAGTTACTAAAAGGAATTGAAAGCGTAAGACTTACGAATTGAGACGCGAGTGTAACATCGTCGGGTGTACATGCCGCTGTTGAAGCTACACACGCTGTGAACGCGTCAAGCACACTTGAGCTCAAAGTCTGACAAATGTTATCCAACCCTGCCAAATCTGGTTTCCCACGAACGCAGTAAATCCGGGAACCTGCGCACTGCACGCAACAGCACACTTTGGTACTCTCGTCACAATCGCAGTCGCGTTTCGCAAAAAGTCGTCGTCTCTGTACGCTGGCTCTCCCGTTGGGAGACGTGGGATGTTTGGATCTGTTTGCAGGGAGAGTGGGGTTGAGCCTGTGATGAGCGTGAGTGATGTGCCTGGACCGGAGACTTGGATTGTTTGGAAGAAGAGGAGGTTGTTGTCTGCGTTTGCTTGGAGGAGGAGGGTTGGTGGTGAGATTGGGAGGTATGTGATTGCGATCCATGGGGTTGAGAGAGTTGATGGGATGGTGTAATAGAATTCTTTATAGCTTGGAAGAGATGTGGATGAGATGTCTTTGGCAAGAGTTGAAGCTTGTGAGCCTGGCGTGATGGCGCCGAGCTGGTAAAAGGTCAGATGAAATGTCTATATAATTTAAATAAGTCGACTTACCGTGAATGAGGTAGATCCGATCGCGATAAATCCTCCGTTAGAACCGGAACTTGAAGACGATGGGAATCGAGGCGTCAAGAACTTGAAAGGCTCGTTTTGGGCAAGATTCGACCCGATAGATCCCAACGAGTTTCGCAAAGCAGAGTTATCAATAGCATAAAAAGTTGGAGTGATCGACTGAACATTCGCGAGTAACGTCGAAGCCGTGGTGTCTGCAACTGGAGAGAGAGCGACGAAAGTTGGAATTGGGCCAGCTGCAATCGACGACGCGATTTCAAACAACGATCTTTGCGTCTGTGCTGGCGGTGGAGGCGAATTCGTTGGTTGGCCTGGGTCTGGATTTGGGTTATTTGCTGTCGAAGTCGTTGTAATTGGCAATGCACCTGATGAGGTCGAAATCGGCAGAACAATGAGATTCGCGGTTGTGGTAGTTTGTATGAGGTCGACATTAGTCGTTGTTTTAGAGGTGGTGGTAGGTATATCACCAGTAATTGGGAGAATGACGTTTCCACGAGTTGTGGTTGCGATTGGGTCTTCCACGGTGATTGGGAGAATCACGTTTCGATGTTCAGTGGTGGTGGTCGCGGGTCCAGGGTCCAGAGAAATTGGAAGGATCACGTTTATGTTGTCAGTTGTCGTGGTGACAGGTACAGGGTCGTCTACGGTGATTGGAAGAATCACGTTTCGATGTTGGGTGGTAGTTGTCACGAGTACTGGGTCGTCCACGGAAATGGGGAGGATCACGTCTCTTCAGATGTTGGTTGTTGTTGGGCCGTTTATTGGGACTGTCATAATCGCGTTTCGGCAGCCTTTTTTGTTAGTGGACCCAAGATTGATTGCATTCACGAAGCAGTTTTCGTCAAAGACTCTATTGTAGAAGGGGTGAATAAATGGTGACAGTTGGTTGTTGGCTAAAACTCAACTGTGGTTTAAAGTTAAACGGCGTTGGGATAAATCCCGATAGATGGTTATTTTGGAGCTCCCTATGCGTTACACATGGGTCAATTAAATATTAAATAAGCAAAAAAAGTATTTGGGCTTTACAATGAAGTCAGCGAGTTTGGGAGTGACGGAAGTGATCCTTCGAATCTGTTATCCCGTAGACTCAAGACTTTCAAGCTAGGAGGTAGCGCTGGAATGGAACCTCCAAGTTGATTGTTGTTGAGGCTGAGGGCATTGAGATTGGCTGGAAGAGCGGGAATGGAGCCAGAGAGTTGGTTATATGACAGGTTACTGTGTACAAATTATTAATGCTTGACTTGGAGGACGCTGTTTGCTTACATGTCAGTCAGTGATGCAGGGAGTGGTGGGATAGGTCCTGTTATTTTACAGCCATTCATATGTCTTTGAGGGAGGAGCTGTGAGTATCGCAAAGACTTTTCTAGTAAAACTTACAAGGTCTTAAGCGCTGGTGGAAGATTTTGTGGTATGGATCCAATCAAAGCAGTATTCATGGAGATGTCCCTGTCAAACTCAAATTAAGATCCTGTTTGCACAGAGCTCCGCTAACTTACAAATATGTCAACTTGGTAAGCATTGAGAAGTCTGGCACAGTGGATGTAGACAGGTGAATGTTTTGAAGGTGGCTAGACAAGGTCTCAATACTCTTCCACCGCACACTCACACCCACACTCACATTGAAGTAATAAAGCCATTCTCATCACATTGGATTCTACAGCTCCTTCCGACACCCTCTTCTTTATCAGAAAACCCGCAGTCTACGCCTCTATTATTGGTGCAACAAGCATTTGTAGACAGGCCATCAACGTCCGTAAACACAGTCGGCCAGGCAATGTTCGCTCGCGCACAGTCTGAAATGGCCGACGCTGCTCCTGCGAGGAGAATGAGTGGCAGCAGATGCATTTCCGGGCAGAGATTTTGGGGCGGGTATTTCCTAAAGGAGATGGAGGATGGTTTTTGGCCGTGGGGCTGTGTTTTGAGGCTGTGTATACCGTTTTTTTCCTTTCGGAGTTTATCATTCTTTTCCTTCACAAGCGTTGGGGGACACTTGTAAGAATTAAAGAGGTGGTGACTAACTTAACAAGTATGAGAGTTTTGTTTCAGAAATGAGGTGGGGTGGCAGCAGTTTTTGGTGGATCATAAAGGTAAACAAAGAAAATAGTTCATCAAGTCTAATAAAAGTGTAACCTTCCATAGGAAAATGACATATTTTCAAGGTGTTCCGGACTGGTATGTATAATTCTTATTTTCATAAGATCTCACCTATAACAAATGCATGACTCTAGCCTAAAGATTAAGGACTTCCAATTTCTTGATTTGTCAAGTGTTGTTTATGGAGTTCATTCTCAAATGCTAAATTTGTTGATGGAATGTTTCCTTTTGAAGCGAATGTAAGTCTTGTGGGAACATTTTTATCTTGACATAATTCTGATTATGGAGAGAGACAGAGAACGATTGTGGCACGCGCTGTTAAAACTCTCAAAATTGGTTCATCAAAACTCTCATCTCCCACCCAACACTCTTCTCCAAGATGAATCAGATCAACCAGATCACATACCCTGAATCCGTCGCCTCTCCTTCAACCTCTCACACAGAAAGTCTCCCCCGTATCTCATTCGCCATTCGAAGAGCGCTTGGCGTTGAACGAGGATACTCACGATTCGAAGAGGAAGAAGTTGAGAGTCCACTGTCGCATGTCAGTGTCCTTCCAACCATACACCCGGATCAGGACCAGGTGGCAGTAGTACAGACGCCAAGAATTGTTGCTTCTGTTGTTTGTGTTGTTGGAAACGGGGCTTGTGCATTCAGCGATGCTTTCCCACCAAGTTTGAGAGGAAAACTGCCGGATTCTGTGTTTGAGCAGCGGATTGCGAGTGTTAACAAGTTATTGGTTGGTGTGAAAGGGTTGGATGAATATTCTCCATTGTGGTTTGCATTGCCGCTTTTGTATGCTGGGTGTGTTGCTGGATTCATGTTTGGGGGTGTTTTGCAGACTACGTCTGTTTGGGGGATAGTGCTGCTGGTTGGTTGTCTGCCCGTGCTCATTGCTGCTTACTATTTGGGGACGAGCGTGCATAATCCAAAGGTAGATTGTGTCTATTTTGTGCGTGCTGTTTTTGAAGGGATGACTAACACGTTTTTGGATTAGTATGTCAGGCGAATCGAGGAGCTTCTGGATATGTGGGAGCAACTTGATACTGCTATATCTCTGAAATATCATATATCGAGGCAACGTATTAAGAACTCGGTATTTGGGATTCGGATGGCGATTTTGGTTATTGATCATGGCAGAAGTGAACCTGAAATGAGTGCTGTAGCAAGACCAAGTAATGTGTCACGATTTGGACGGTCTGTATACCTGACGGGATTACCGTCTTATCGAAGTCCTGTTCCGAGTTACTTTACTAGTAGACAGAGTCTTGGAAGAGCAACTCCTCGACAAGCGGTTACACCACGACAAGGACAGGAATCTATTCATTATGAGTTTGTATCTCAATGACCAAACTACGCAAATAAAAGAGCCGGAATCTTTTAATGTCTTTAAGATCAAGCAACAACTCACATTGATATAAGTTCAGTCAGCCCTTTTCCATTATTGGGAGTATCACCAGAATCATCTAAATGCAGAGAAACTGAATATATTGAGCACTTTTGGGTCGATAAAAGTGAAGGCAGTGATGAACAACCTGCTTACGTAATGTACCTCTGAAGGAATGCATCCAACCACATTTCGGAAACGTATTACTTCATCAAGTTATGATCCAATCATAATCTGTAAAAAACCCAATGAAATCTTTCTAAAAGCGGCTTTTGAGTGAGGCAGAAAGCGATGGGCAAACATCGGATCTCGTGCACGCGCTGCTACACTGACAAGAAGAAGTGTGTCCCTTCTTCTTCGGGACCCTTTTGCGAACGATGCGAAGGCATGAACGAGTCAACCGAGTGCGATCAGAAGCCGAAGCCGAAGCAGACAAAGACACTTAACAAGTCGGTGCGCAGCTCAACCACGCCACCATCGAGTGTCTCTTCAACAGTCTCGTCAACAGTCTCGTCAACACTCTCTTCAACACTCTCGTCAACAATCACCGCCTTCGATCGCATCATCGACGCCTCGGATGCCGCACTCGTCGACCTCGAAGCCCAGTGGCGCATCACAAACAACAACAACGACGATGCCCTGACAATCGCCACGATCCACCACGTTCCTGATTCGGCAACTGCTTCGGCAACGGCTTCGGCGTTCGACAGAATCACTTCCGCGTTCGAAGAGCCGTTCAAAGTCGCCGATGATTCGGCGCACTTCTTTGGCCTCGAAGACAAAGACTTGATTCCAACAATCGACGACTTTTCCTTGTTCTGCAGGTTCGCAATGATGGAGAATTTCAATCTTTTGATTCGGAGGAGTCTTCCGTTGAAAGAGTTTTTGAAGACTTTCTTTCATCAGCCTCCGCCTTTGAGGTATTTGTGCTGGTAGGGCTTGATGCTGTTTACTGAACAGATGATTGGTTTAGATTGGTACTTGGGGCTATTTCAGCGCATTTAGTTCGACCGCCCGTGTCAGAGGAGGTTGTCTTTTCGTATCACCGACGTGCAAAGAAGGCTGTTATGAAGTACGCTCATATTCCATCACTTAAAACTGCTCAAGCATTCTATTGGATATTTTCCGTGTCGCTTTGTATGTACAAATGGATTCTAAGTTGTAGAATTGGCTAACTATCGGATGAAGGGAAAGGACAGCCAGCTCTTGGCCAACCTTTCTTTCTACGCGCTCTCGAAATGGCAAAAGAAATGCGATTGAATATCGATCCAGAAGATTCACCATGGTTGTTGCACCACCATTTGACAGAATTCGAAAAAGAAGAACGGAGGCGGTTCTTCTGGGTCTGTGACTTTCTACTTCGTCTCACTCAGTCTATATCCGAAGAAGCCTGTCAAATTGAATTTGATCAAGATCAAGGGTTGCGGCCTCCGAGTGTCATATACGACTCTGACGGAGTCGTTCTATTTCCACCAGCCGATTCCCTCTTCATCAGTTGTTGCACATTCCGATTGATTGCGCGCATAAAACTACACTACAGACAAGTTCCTCATTCACTATCCCATCTTTTAGGGTCTCCCGAGTTGGACCAACTTTCGTCTCTCTCCCATTCCCTGCATACATCCATTTCAGCCGTCAACTCGCTTTTAGTCTCAGAATCCCCTTCATCAATCACACAATCTGATTACACACTGTTTCTGGACCAACTCTCGCATTTGGTTGCTGTCGACGTAGTTCCCATCAACTTCAACTTTTACGCTGCACAGTGTATGCTGAATCGAACGAAAATGTATCTTACGGGGATAAAGTCATGCCATCCTGCGGTGATCAGTGCGGTTCAACGAGATATCATTGCGACAGCGGTGATGCACGCGTTTGAAGGTGCGCATCGGGTTGCGGGGTTACTCGAGTTTCTGAATATGGTTGCGAGGAGGGGCGATACGGAGAAGGTCCCTATTGCGTCGAACGCGACGCTTGTGTATGCGCTGTTTGAAGCGGGGATTGTGTTTGGTTCTTGGCGTGTCGAATGGATCCTGCGTGGTGGGCTGTTTTGCCGGAGAGGGCTGGAACGTTGAGGGAGGGGTTGTGGACTCGGTGGGAGGTTTTGAGGGAGTGTATGGAGGATGAGAATCGGGTGCGTAGTTTTGGGAGTGTGGAGCCGCTTGTTAAGTGTATTGGGTATATGCATCGAGAGATTCTGGAGAAAGTGATGGGAATTATGAGTTTTGGGGTTGAGGAAATGGTGCTTGGGATGGAGGTTGTTTCTGCTGGTGGACGAGGGCAGGTTGTTGTGAAGGACGCGTGGGTGTTTCTTGGACTTTTGGGATTGGAGGTGTATGGTGGTGTTCGGTGGAAGGGAAAGAGCGAAGAGGCTTGGAGGTTGTTTTGGAAAGTGTATACATAAATAGATCAATTATTTATTTATTTATAATGCCAAGATGAATACCAATCACTCAACATTTGCAACCAGAGCCTTGATCCCGATTGCCAACGGGAGCAATCCGTTTTCAAGGCTTCCAGACAGTACGATATCGTTTGAGCTGATTCAGCAGGTTCTGTTGGAGGATATTGAGTCCTTCTTTCGGCTGTCGGCCACTTGCGTTCCACTGTATCACAAATGCAACATTGTTCTCTTCAAAGCTGTAACTGGTCATTTGAAAGAGCGGCGGAAAGTGATGGACGAGTTTCCAATTGGATTACAGACAAACCTCAAAGGCGGAAAGAGTTCAATCGATGCGATTCGGAAGGTACTCAGAAGAATGGGGAGAATTGTGGGTGGGTTTGAAGTGCTCTTGAAGGGGGAAGAAGTGAGTTGCTTTTGGTTTGGGATCCATAGCTGATGGGCAAAACTCAGTACAGTCACAGACCTTTGATTCCAGTACGCAATCATGTCTCTGACATCAACAAGCTTCAATCATTCGCGGCGTTTATTCAAACTGTATCGAAATCAAGTCCAGGAATACCAGCAGCTGCGAATGATCCCCTGCGAAAGTCCCACTGGATGTTATCGCGTTCTTCATGTTTCACCAAAACAAACTGACAGAAATATGGGCGTCAGTAGAGTTTTTAAATAAGGAAGCGAATTGGCCCAGAAGCATGTTTTCAGCTCATGTGACAGGAGGTGTATTCGTTTATTTGCCTTTTATAGCTTGTGCTTACAGTTCTGGCAGGCTCGGAATTCGGACGACCAACCATCAGTCTTGAGCTAAAAGATACGTGTGAAACCATTGGCGTTTGGACTCGAGAGCGCGATCAACTGAAGCGACGATACCTGATGCCATTTTTTCGCGTGGGACTACCCAACTCTGATCATCTCTTGCGAATTCTGGTTGATTGTACACTTGAAAGCGATACCTTTGGAGCTTGTTTCTTGGAAAGGGGTTTGGATGGATTGTTTCGGATTGATGAAGAGTTTTTGATGTCAGAACTGGAAAGATTTTCGGATAGCTTCATGGAAGCGATGGAAAAAGTTTTGCAGCTTGAGAGAGGTGTTTTTCAGGAAGGACGAGATGGTTTTTGGCGATGACCAATATATCTTGTCCTTTGTTGTGTAAACAATAGATAATTTGAAACGATGGACTATCAGTTGCACCAAAACGCGACACTTCAAGCGACTGTAACGACAGTTCTGGGAAGCCTTTCCTTGATAACTGGGCTTATCTTTATCTATTTCCTTGGGTTCCTGTATACGTATTCTGCGGACCTGAAAGCAGTTCTGACTGTCAAGAACCTGCTTCTCTTTGGTCTCCAACTCTTTCAAATCGGATATTTCGCTTCACACGCGTGTTATATAAGCTTCCAAATATCACGCCCGATAAGCGTCATCGAAGCCGTGTTTCTAGCAGGATGGGAAAGTTGTTTCATATGGGTTAGTTGGACGCGAAGTTATGACGTGTTTCACGTTAGTTCATCACCGCAAGCTATCAAGTTTTTTCAAGTTCTTGTTATCATTACGACTGTTGTGACGCTTATTCCGCCCATCACAATCCTTATCGACTTTAATCCTGAGGAGGGGGAACTCGCGTATATTGGAAGCGTTTTGGCGAACGGGATTAGTATTTTCATCTTGGATACTTATTTTGTTTTTTGTTATCTGATGTATTTGTTTCAACGGACTGTGGAGACTGTGGAGTTGAAGGGATATGAAGTGGACGCTGTCTCCATCTTTCGGTACGTTTGGTGGATAGTCTCTTCCGTTCTCTGTTCTAAAATAGTATAGGATTATTGCGCGGTACGGATTATTCGCATCCATAGCGACATTCGCTTGTCTTTGTTTCGTTGGTGGTGTCGCTTCAGTATCCACTGATCCAAACGGCGACATATATCAATATGCTATATTCATTATGCTTACTGATATCAGTTGTTTTCTTTCAACTCTTTGCTTGGTGCTGATGAAGATGAAGCTGGTTCGGTTTAGGGTACGCCAAAAGAATAAGAACGTTAAAAAGTAAAATTCTATGATAAGGATGAAGTTGTTTTGTGTATAAAAGCTGTGTTATTTACACCCGATAGAAGTTCACAAAGTGATTTACGTTGAGAAAATGAACACGACGATAACTGTGGAGACAGATAAAACTAAATAATTCTGTAAAATTTATAATCCATGATATGCAGAAAGAATTTCCATTTGCCAAGTTCAGAGAACTTGAATATTGCAACTTACCAGAATTGAAGTCATATGAGAATGTCTTTCCAAATAAATCCTTTCTTCATGCGTGACTGGTTCGATATCCACGAAACCGTACCCACCTGGCCAAACCACCACCGCAAGCCCATTCGCGCATTCTCCTCCACAGAACTCAAAGATGCTACGCAGCATCTTATTAGAAGCTCTTCTGAAACCTCGACCAACAAAGGCCATCAAAATGCATGGAGCCTTTGGATCCTGTTCTGCAACCTTCACCCAACATTGGTTTCCAATTTCTGTACCTTTTCCCACTGGGTTTTTAATGGCAGATAATGTAAAACTTGGACCAAGCGAATCCATCAATCGCCCAATGCGCCAAACAAAACATACGAGACATACAACCCATTCAAACATGCTCGTATGTACCAATCAAAAACCGTCTATAATTGAATTGATTTATTACAATAAACACTTTAAAAACATACAACTGAGATGGTTGGAGCCCTTATATCCTGATACTAGGCCTGATATCAAGTACTATATTATTGATCGCGATGATTGTCTTTCTAGCTCACTATTACGACCGTTATGCTCTTGGGGCTACAAACTTTACAAAGATCACACCCGTAGGGCAGGTCCTTCTCGGAGCCTATTCTGGGATGGCATCACTTTTTGCGTTCCAGTTGGCACAGGTTTACACAGACGTGTACTCTCTTTCATCGAAAACCTGTAACGTAATGGTGACGTTTTGCCTTGCATCCATCCAATTATGCAGTATTCGATATTTTGGCTCATATCGAGCACTATAGTTGACATGACAACCCCTGAACTATTTACCCGTGTCGAAAAAGTTGTGACTTGGGTCCCTTTCAGCTTCTATATCCAATTTGTTGCTGCTATCATTTTCAATATTTATCATACACCCGAATACGACGCATTTCCCTTGTTCATCATATATCACATTAGCATGGCTGTTCCGGGATCGTTGACAGTACTTTTAAATTCATTCTTTCTGTATGTCTTCTATCAATACCTCAACAGATCTCAGGACCATGAGCATCTTCATAGCGATGCAAAATTAATAACGATATCTAAATACGGAATTGTCATTTCTGGCGTGTCTTACTTTTCAAGCAGCTTGTATATGCTGGCTCTGGTCCTACATAACTCTGAATTTTGGCTGAATCTATTGATTTCATTGAATCTATTTTTCGTTCACACGACCGGATGGGTTTCTTTCGTGATGAAAGTTTCTGTTTGGAGAATCGAAGATGAAAAGAAAGCTGTTGGAAATAATCCCGAAATTCAACTTTTGAGGCAAAAAAGTACTGCCAAGTCTTTGGACTACAGAAGGAATAGTCAATTGGCGGAAGAAATGTGGAGAGCCGTCAGAAAAAGTTGTCTCGAACTACTACCATAGTTGTGGATGGCGAGGAACAGAAGAAAGATCGAAGACGCAGTTCTCAAACAGCGATCCCAAATTCTAGGAAGTCATCTCTGTATAAATAAAAGAATTTTCCCGAAACCGAATCAAAATGAGCAAGGATTTGAACTGAATGAAGTATATTGTAATAAAACTATAGAAATTTTTTGAACGCGGATATGAAATTAATATGGATGTGATTCGCAGAAAGATTTACCATCGAGAGAAGGAGGTCAAACATGTCACTCAACGCAACACTTACATCACTCCCGGATCCGCGCGCTTACATATTTATTCCAAGCCTCATTTCAAGCACCTTGCTTCTGATTGCGCTGTTTGTATTCCTGCGCGTTATCAAAATCGATTTGTGCTAGGAAACAAGAAAATAACTCCCATCGGACAAGTTCTTCTTGGGGCTTATTCTTCTTTTGTCCTTCTCTTCATATTCGAGCTTGTTCAAGTTTATGTGGGTATCTATTCTATTCCAACCAAAGTCTCCAATAGCTTATCAGCGTTCTGTCTTGCAACGATCGAGCTGTGTAGCATCCGATATTTTTGGTTGATTTCATGTACTATCGTGGATATGACTATGCCGCGTATATTCGTCACGTCGAAAATTCTGTTGTGTTTCTGCCCCTTTGCTTTTACGTTCAGTTTCTGACAGCGACTCTTTTGAATATCTATCGCTCTTCCTCTCATGATACCTACTTATATAATCTTGCTTATGAGGTCAGCGTTGCAGCTGCTGGATTATTTGCTGTGCTTTGTAACTCTTTCTTTCTTTGTGTTTTCTGTTTGTATCTTCGAAAGTCCCAAGAAAACGAGGAGCTTCAAAGTGACCCCAAGCTCACAAGAATTTCCAGGTACGGGATCTTTATCGCTGGACTGTCGTATTGTCAAGCATTTTATTATTATTGCTCTGGTTGTTCGATATGACGAGTTTTGGAGTCGTTTATTGGACGCATTGAATCTTGCTGTTATTCACGCTGCTGGCTGGGTTTCGTTCGCCATGAAAGTTTCCACATGGAGAATGGAAGAAGAAAAGCGGGTTGTTGGAAATGACCCAGAGATCCAAAGGCTACGACGCGAGAGTGCTACTCAATCCTTCGAGCAGAGGAGGAGTAGTCAATTAGCAGAAGAAATTTGGGAGTATAGACAGAAAAAAGCGTCTCGAACACCAACTGCTCATTCAAACGATGAAGACCGAAGAAAAGAAAGGAGACGTAGCTCACAAACGACTTCACCGGCGCCCCATTCGCGAAGATCATCTGGAAAAAGATCGAGTTTGGTTGGTTGATAATAAAAGTTTTATTTATGAGTTTGAAGCTCATTGCGAAAACGAACAAGACGGACTTTCAAAAAAACCAAAGAAAGAGAAACAACAAACATCATTAAATCAACAGCAACCAACGATAGTGCATAGTTTTCGACCGTTCCATTCATCACTGTCATAAGCGAGTATCCAGCAGACGCGCACATTGTCAAGAATGCACAAAATATCGCACAGAGACCATATCTGGCGATTATTCCGAACATGTCGACTGCTTGCACATCATAGGTTCCCTGGAGAATCGCCACTTCTTCGGTTTTCTTAAACGTGTACATCAGGAAGGAATATCCATAGAAGGCGTCAACAGTAAAAATAAGAGCTCCCAAAACGCTTACAGCTATTTGATATATGTTGTTTTCAATGTATATTGTGCAGGGTGGTATTACGCATATTATGCATGCTAAGCTGATGACTCCTTTCAGGAAAATGAGGACTGCTGGGCTGTATGTTATTGAAAAGACACTGTAACATCGAGTCCAGCTGTATTTATATGAACTTAGTTTGCTGCATTGTTCGATTTTTGTTACCTATGGGTAAGAAAGAATATTTGAGATCCCGCGAGAAATATACTACTGACTTGTTGTGCTGTTCCCGCTTCTGGAAGTTGAAGGCCAATATAAAGCGCGTGTGATGCTAAGAATCCAGTTTGGGTTGCGAGCCATCCAATCAATAAAGTATTCTTTAGTGTGAACACGTGGCTCCAGGTTTTGGAGGTCTGCGAGAAAAATGAGAAATCCAATTAGCGTTGTCGCGGATAGAAATGCCACGCAGCCAATAAACACAGCGGTATGAAGTAAGGCTTCACGATCGTTACGTAGTGCGGCTTCCATTGTTTTGAAAACAATGGCTATGTCAAAAACTAAGTGTGAACAATGAGAGTGAATTATTAGGAGAAGCTGTTTTGGTCAAGTTCCTGTTTATATCGAATCAATCTCATTTTCATGGATGAGAGTGAAATGACTGTGAAAAAGAGGAACAGGTCTTGAAGAATTTGTAAACTGGCATACACGCCGATGTTGTCCACACGTGTTGATAAAATTCCCATCAAGATGATGGCACAAATCAGGGAGGAGAATGCA
The DNA here is from genome assembly GCA_002104985.1 of Rhizoclosmatium globosum. Taxonomy (NCBI): domain Eukaryota; kingdom Fungi; phylum Chytridiomycota; class Chytridiomycetes; order Chytridiales; family Chytriomycetaceae; genus Rhizoclosmatium; species Rhizoclosmatium globosum. The sequence continues at coordinate 4,839 of MCGO01000170.1, read as the reverse complement.
GATAGAGTTGTCGCGATTCCAAATCGAGCGATGATTCCAAACAACAGGACTGTGTCGGATTCGAGTCCATTAACTTCAACGGATTCAACTGGAGAAATGTTTAGTCGAAGAGTCATAGAACTGATGCATATGGTTACATACCAGTGCGATTGAGAAGGTAGGAAAAGTAAGTGAAACCAAATATCAAGTCCGAAACAAAAGTGCACACTCCAGCAGCGGTTACAGCCGTATTAATATAATCGCTTTCATAGGTGAAAATCAAGGTTACAATCGGAGCGCAAGACATTAAGCTAGCAATAACAATGAAAACACGAAAACAGTTGTACACAAGTTTAGTAGCCGTTTTCGCCAAGATCTCGGAAGCCCGACTCCAAGACGCTTGTATGTAGCAAAAGAAGAGGGAGTTTGCAAAAAAAGACTGGATGACGTAAGTCGCTTTATCCAGTGTCCAAATGTAGCCTGCGTGACCGCCTAGGTAACCAGTTACTGATATCTGAAGGATACCAACAGTGATTTTTGTGTGAAAACGCGTGATGTCGTGATTTGAAGTCTTGAGCAACATCACGCAGAAAGCGATGGTGCCGATGAAAGATATGCTGGAAAGGAAGCCAATCGTACCAACTGCTATCTTCTTGTAGAAATCATCTGCTTGCAAGATGTTATCCATGTCTTGATCGATGCTTTTGCGAAAGTTTTGACAATGGACGTTGTATTTCGTTTGGATGAGACAATGACAGACAATGGCATAATCCTTTTATTTTCGCTCCAAAAACATTAAAGCGGAGCTGTATTAGCCGAATTTTCATGAGCACAAGAGAAACTAATGCCGCGAAAATGCATAAATCGACTAAAACCAAGAAGACAATATACAAATCAACCCTACTTGTAACAATCGTCACTGCACTTAGGCCAGACTGGAAACCAAGAGCACAAAGTGACCAGAGAGACGCTGCAATTCCAAATCGACCCACAATTCCAAAGATGACAATGCTTTTGAGTCCATTCCTTTGATTTCTACTGTTTCAATTGTCCGGAAAAAGATGTACTTGATGAACGCGCATGTGAGATAATGTCACAGATGATGATGAGGAGCCCGCTTATCAAATTTAGAAACGGAAAGACGTCATTAAAGCTTGATCTGACAAATTGCACAAGACGGAATATGAGCTGGCCAATACAGGTGATGGTTGACAAAAGTAATAACGCATAAAGTACCCGATGCGTGATTGGATGAAGTGTCGTTGTAATTACTTGATATGAACGATAATATGCTACAAAATCTTGCACCACAAGAGTTAGTTGCATCAATTGTGGGTGATATTGTTTGTTTCAGATACCTCTGTCAGCGCCAGCATTACCCCCGTGATAACGACAAGACAAATTGAATTATTGTTATAATATATGTAAGTGCATGGAAAATTAGATAGCAGGACGTGCTCAACGCGTATGACAACAGCAAAAGATTCTTGGGAGTCATGCCTTTACTTTTCCCGCCCGAGTTCCTTCGAATATAATGTAACAATAACGGCCATAGTTAGAAGCGATATCGCTCCAAATGCTCCGATTAAACCAGAAGCGAAAGACTTGAGAAGTGGATCTTTGTCGATTCGTGCGTCCATTGTTTACGAAGCTAACAATGGCCCATATCGGGACTGCATTATCATAAAATTAGATTTATGAATAATTAGGAAGAAGAAGAAGAAAGAAACGAGGAAGGGCCAACGTAAAACGTCCACCCTTAAATTTTCACGTTTGACAACTCACTCTCAATAATAATGGCGAGCAAGGGATCCGTGTTCAAGAACGCAACGCTGAAAGAAGGACTGAAGGAGGTTCTTCCAACAGAGGGTGGACGAGATGTGAGCTACGCCATCGCCGTTGACGGAACTGGAGCAGTTACATTTGGCAGTTCGACAGGCAGCACAGGCACCGTCGGCACTGGCGAAACCCGCAACATTGGTTCACCAATCACTGCAATTTCCGCATCGCCAACCAAGGGCACCGCGCATTCGGTTCTTGGTACTTTGGACGGGTTTGTGCACTTTGGGGCGGCGCGCATTCTGATTGGCGGAGGCGGCGGCGTATCCTCAATTGCCGCCAGCAAATCTTTCTTTGGCGCAGCGGCCGCGGCGGGCGAACAAATTTGCGTTGTTGATCTGGCGCGCGCAAAGACCGTCGCGAATTGGTCGGCGGCGGCTGGTGTTTCGGGGCTTTCGTGGAGCTCGTGCGGAAGTAGTTTGGCGGCGATTTCAAAGGATGCGCTGGTCAGAGTCTGGGATCCGGTACGTGCCAAAGTGGTGGTTGGTTGAGCGTTGTTTGTATATGGCCAACCCTTAAAACTAGCGTACATCTCTCATTCCCGTCGCTACTTCGGGTTACTTCCACATCAGCAACAAACCATCGTCTGTTCTCTGGCTTAGCGGAGGCCTTGACTCCCTCCTATTGACAACAGGGACATCGAAAGGACGGGATCGCGAATGTGCACTTTGGGATGTTCGATCTCTGCAAGACCCTCTCTTTGTTCAGAAAGTCGATTCGGCTGGAGGAACTTTGATGCCATTGTTTGACGAAGATTCCAAGCTCTTGTTCTTGGCTGGACGGTAAGAATACAAGTACTCCCACTCACATCCATTCTAAATCTCTTTTGACTTAGTGGCGAAAGCACAATTCGCACCTACGAAGTCACGTCATCGGCGATTACACAAACTCCAACTGCTTTTATGACCTCGCGTCCGATTCTTGCTGCAACACTGGCACCTAAGCCTCTCTTGGATGTGATGGACTGCGAAGTTGCACGATTAATGATTGTTGGAAGCGGTTCAAATGGATCCAACGTGGTTTTCCCTGTCAAAGTCAACGTTGAGCGAAAAGACAAATCCGAGTTTCAGACTGATTTATTCCCTGATACCACCGAGTTGAATGCATCTCTCAGCGCGACGCAATGGCTCTCCGGAATCCAATGGAAATATTGTGAAAGTTTCGTTGGATCCCACAAAGCCCGTCACCCGTACCGTAGTTCAAAGTGTCGTTGTCGATGTTCCGAAACAGGCACCGCCTCCGCCTCTGACTGCTGTCGCTGCTTTGAATGGAAGATCGACGCCTGTGAGTCGAAGTGGTACACCAGTCGGGTTCCGATCAAGTACTCCCAATAGAATGGCTCCTCCCACACTTCTGAGTACCACTGCATACCAAAATGGCGATGCATTCAAGTCCAGTCAGTCCATACCACCCAATGAGTCCACTCAACAGACCGCTCTCTCCTGAAATCCCTGCCAAGCCAGAACACTTGCGAATGGTTTCTCCTCCACCTGCAATAGCTCCAGCCATAGCCACTATCGATTACGAGCAACTCGAAAAGACGTTTTCCAAAGTATTTGATGAACGGGTCAAGGAGCTCGAAAAGGCGCAAGAGGATCGAATGAGCTTGTTGGTTGGGGTTCTCGAAAAGCTCGGGCGCGTGGAAGTACTTGAAGGAAAAGTTGGGGGTGTTCTTGGGCGCAGAGTGAGGCTCTTGTGCGTGGAGGTGTGCTTGAAGAGAAGGTTGGAGCGGTCTTGACGCGGATTAGTAAAATTGAGGAACAAGTGAATTGGGTACCTGCGCTTGTTGAGACAGGGATTGAGAAGGTTCTGGGACGTGTTGGGGAGCTGGATGCGAAAGGAAGTGATTTGGAGAAGCGATTGAGGGAGATGGAGGTGTCTGTTGTTGAGAAGATCAAGAGCGAATTAGAGGTTGTGAGCGCGAAAGTGACTGCGGATGTTGGGGTTCTCGTGAGTGATGCGGTTGAGAATGTGGCTGAGAGGGAGAAGGAGAAAGAGAAGGAGGCTAAGCGGAGTAGCTTGAGGATAGCCGCGATTCCAAATATGGGGATTTCGACTCAATTGAGCAAGTTGAAAGAGATGGCGTTGGCGAGTGGTGGTGGTTTGCGATCGGCGAGTCCAGGGAACGTAAGTTCGGAGGAAGATGGTGTTCTTTCAGAGGAAGTAGGCGAACAGGTTGTCAAGCATGAGGCATAATTTATAGAAGAATTTAAAGAAGAAAGAAGAGAAATTCATCTTTGGCCTGAAAGACGGTGCCAGTACTGAAACAAGCCGCCTAACGCTGCAGCGGGTTAGGACAGTTCGGCGCTTGCAGAGATAGTTGAGTCGGCGACAAAAGTTGATGTTCGAAGTGCAGCATTACGGCTGATATCAATAGCCTTTAGCGAAGATATCCTGTTTAAGCTGTTGTACAGCGCTCACTTTTACAAATTGCCCAAATCGAAGAACTTGGAGATGCCATGGATAACAGTCTGGTTCAATCGGAGTTAGAACATGTTGCTGAATTTCAACACCAGTCACCCAACCAGCCAGTCCAGTCTCGAACGCTTCGGTCAAATACGTCTCGAAAGTCGAAACTCCCAAAGTCTACGCTGCTGCTTCTGCTTAAGTCCAAGAAGCTACTCCGGATGAAGTTACTAAACGTCTCTGCGCTCTCTGCAACTGGCGGTAACAAGCTTCCTGTTGTTGATGTATTCTCGCTGTTGCCTCCGCACTAATAGACACCCTTGATGCCATTGCTCTATCATTCATGAAGTCCCCGTTTAAAACCATTCAGTCTGCAATCACCAACCATCCACAGCTTTTCTCACCACAACACTGACCAACAACTCATTTAAAATTTAGGCAATTTCAATTATCCCTGTTCCAATCGCACCAAACCAACTGAAGCATCAACTCTTATGTCTCCACTCTTTCGAATGACCCATACCTGATGGAGAACAACGACGTCGAGTTCCACAAGACATGTCTTTAGCAAAAGTGACCAAGGCTGTGAACGATTTCGATAGCAATCCGCATTCC